>JAPQVY010000122.1:26923967-26973967 GCA_028535165.1 Quercus tomentella | reverse complement strand
TCACACAACACAATGGCAGAAGGGGAAGTGCTATCAAGCACGTGAACAAGTTTATTGACACTCTCGGTCCTTACGCAGCAAACAAGAACTTGTGTCTTTAGGAGTTTTCTAAATCCTTGTAGTATCAACTGGTGAGAAGAAGAGGAAATCAAATGGAAGGGAGTACGAGACCCCCCCCCCCCCCCCCCCCGCCACTACCATGTACACCAAAGGAGCTAGATGTGCTCCAAGACAAATCGATCACAGATGGAGTTTTCAAACCCAATCAAGTTTCTATAGAACCCACTGAAGAAGAGCAGAGGGACCCACATTTTTGTCGTTTACATAATTATGTACAGCATCCTACCACAAAATACTGGGCACTCCGCAGACTAGTGCACTGCAAAATCAAAGAAGGAACTCTTAAGCTGTCCCAGCCAAAAGTACAAAGAAACCCATTCTCGAACCACAAGGGAAAAGGAGTAGCAACAGTCGTTATTTGCACAGATTCAAGAGAGGATGAAGAAGAAAGGCTAGCCTTGCCTGCCGCAGCCATTACCAGCTTGTAAAAAAAGCTTTAGGTTCAAGAACTTGTTTGATTAGCTAAAACTCACAGCCAATGATCGAAGAATTGCCACAAAGGCTTTGGTAAGCATCGCCTCAGGAGCAGGAGTAGAATGTCAAGCGGCAAAAACCAGAGTTGTTTTCAGTGACAAGGACATGGAGGTGGGGTATTCAAACCACAGAAGGCCCCTCTACTTGGCAACCTCCATAAACCAAATCCCTATTAAAAGAGCCTTAGTTGATACGGGTGCTTTGGTGAATTTTATCACGTTTAGCACGCTACAAGCAGCAGGAATTTCAGAAAGCAAGATTCAAGGATGTCCACTGGAAGTAACGAGGTTCGGAGGAGGAGGCCAATAGCCTCTTTGGTTCGTTTCCATGTGGTGAAAACAGAAGTTTCATATCATATATTATTGGGAAGACCATGGTTGCACAAGCACCGTCCAGTTCCATCTACCTATCATCAGTGTGTAAAGGGGAGATTGAATGGTAGGATAATAAGAATAGCAGCGAACCCATCGCCATTTGAGCAAGCAGAAGCCCACTTAGTAGAAACCATGTTCTACTATGAGTGGGCACCGTTTGGTGAAAGTTCGGTGTCCAAACCACAAGGCACCTTTGTCCCCTGATGGGAGGACATCTAGGAAGACCCAGAACCGGATTTGAGAGAGCTACTGATGCAGAGGAAGAAAAGGAAAGAAGCGCCCACTTCGAAGTTAAGTGGTACACCACAATGCGCCAGGATCCGAACGCTTGATGGCAGGATAGTTTACAAGTTATGAGGGTGCACAGGACCCACCTGCAATACACGAGGGGGTCCTGGACGAGGGTCACAACATAAGAGTTTAGCGTGCTATGTTGCTCAAGAAAATTCAGAAGAAGAAAGCGACGCAGAAAGTGAAAGAGAGGTTGCAACAGAAAAAGATGCACAAGTGACGGCAGAAGAAAAGTTAGAAGAAATTGACTTGGGCACACACCTACAGTAGACAAGACCGATTTTCATAAGTTCAAGGTTGTTAGAAAAAGAAAAGGCAGAATTGATCCTGCTGTTGAAAGAGTTCAGAGATGTCTTTGCATGGGACTACAGCGAGATGCCTAGGTTAGACCCAAGGTTGGTGGTACATACGCTCAACGTAGATCCCAAGGCCAAGCCAATGGCTTAGCCTACCAAAGTGTTTCACACCGAAATAGAAGGATAGATAGTAAAAGAAGTGATGGCTTTATCAAACCCATCCAACACTTGTGATGGTTGTCCAACATTGTACCAGTGAAAAAGAAGTATGGGCAGATACAATGCCGTGTAGATTTCAGAAATCTTAACTGAGTCTGCCCCAAAGACGAATTCTTGCTGCCCAACATGGACCTGTTGATAGACTCTGTAGCGGGGAATGTCATGTTTTCCTTCATAGACAGGTTTAGTGGGTACAACCAAATTTGAATGGCGCCAAAAGATGCGGAGAAAACTGCCTTCAGAATGCCCATAGGTAATTTCTACTACATTGTGATGCCCTTTGGGTTGAAAAATGCAGGTGCAACTTACCGGCACACGATGACTACCATATTCCATGACATGATGCACCGCGAGCTAGAAGACTATGTGCATGACATAGTTGTGAAATTGAGAAGATAAGAAAACCATGTCAAAATGTTAAGAAAGGTATTTGAAATTGCAGACTTTTCAAGTTGAGAATGAACCCACTAAAATGCGATTTCAAAATGTCTGTCGAGAAATTCCTGGGGTTCCTGGTCCACAATGGAGGAATAGACGTGGACCCAGCCAAAGCAATGGCCATAGTGACCATGAAGCCACCAACCACAATGAAGGAATTGAAGAGCTTTCTGGGAAAGGTTTCCTACATCCAGAGGTTCATCCCTAGTTTAGCATCAATCATGCCAACTTTTATGAAATTGCTTAAGAAGGGACAAGGCTTCAAGTGGGGAGAGGCATAGCAAGCATCTTTTTGAAAGCTACAGCAGATCATAACATCCCTATGATGCAAGCTCCAATTCGTAAGAAGTCATTGCTACTTTATCTGGCCTCAAGCCCGTCTGCCATAGGCAATTTGATAGCCTAGGAAGACAGAGGTGGTGTCAAATAGCTAGTTTATTACATAAGTTACGCCCTAAGGGATGCGAAGACCTTCTACCCCAGAGCGGAAAGGGCATGCCTGGCAATTGTCAATGCATCTCAAAGACTACGCCATTATCTCTTGGCCAACAAGATACATTTGATGACAAAGTCTCACGCAATAAAAGCTCTTCTTCGACAACCTATTCTCTCTGGAAGGATATCTCAGTGGTTATTACAATTGTCGCAATATGACTTAAAGGCAGGAACACCCAAGGCGGTGAAAATTCAGGCCATAGCAGACCTGTTGGCCCAATTTCCAGGAGAAGAGGAATCCTCGCTAGATGATGAGGTTCCAAGAGAAGTAGCTAGAGCAGAAATAACCAAAGAGCAATGGGTCATGAAGTTTAACGGCTCTTCTGCAGCAAACTCAGGAGGCGTAGGAGTGGTCCTTTATTATGAAGGAGAAGAGACCGTGGCACTCTCATTCAAGTTGGAGTTTCCGTGTTCAAACATTACCACAAAATACGAGGCCTATCTCATGGGGTTGGCAACAGCCCTTGAAATGGGGATCAAACATTTAAAGGTGATAGGTGACTCCAATCTGGTGGTCTGCCAAGCTAAGGGGAGTTTCTCTTTAAAGGAACCAAGTCTGGCTCCATACAGGATGCTAGCTTAGAAAATGGAAGAAATTTTTTCCACATTTGAGATAGAGCACGCTTAGAGGAGTGAAAATCAATAAGTGAACACACTGGTAGCGTTGGGCTCATAGATAGCCTTCGAAGGAAATAGTACCAGAGTTAAAGTCAACAAGCGAAAAGGGTCCATCGTTTAAATACTTCAGGAAAGGTTCCAAGAAAAGCAAGGGTGTGAAGAGTATTGGAGGGTTCCCATTAAGGAAGCCCTGTTAAAGGAAGGAGATGTGGCAGAATTAAAAGTGTTAAAGGACTATGTCCTGATAAAAGGGGTGATGTATCACAGAATGCTAGGAGGAATTTTGTCAATATGCGTGGGGCATGAAGAGGCCCAAAGAAAATTGAAGGAAGTGCATGGCAGAACCTGTGGGCTTCGTGGTGAGATCAACCTTTACCGCAGGCCTTAGAAGGCAGGATTTTATTGGCCAAAAATGGGCAAGGACACGGACCTAGTCTAAACCAAGTGTGAGGCCTGCCATTTGGCCGTGGATAGGGAAGAAAGTTATGCCATGTTCGCCAATGAAGATTGGAGAAGCCCATTCATGCAATACCTAACAGAAGGCGTCTTGCCACAGAAGCATAGTGAAAGATATAAACTCAGGAAGCTAGCAACCCGCTACTTCCTACATAAGGGAATTCTTTTCAAAAATGGATACGATGGGGACCCATTACAATGTTTGGGTCCCAAAGAGGCCGGAGAAATGTTAAAGGAGGTACATGCAGGAGAATGTGGAGAGCACCAAGGAAAGAAGAAGCTATATCGGTGCATGCTGCAGATGGGTTATTACTGGCCCACTATGAAAAGGGATGCGGCAGAATTAGTGAAAAAATGTCACAACTGCCAAGTGCAAGCTAATTTGATTCACACCCACCCGCAAAGCGTACATAGCATGGTCACCCCATGGCCCTTTCACACTTGGGAGCTCGATTTGGTGGGACCAGTTAATCCACCTTCACGTGGGTACATATGGATCCTTGTGGCTAAGGAATACTTCACTAAATGGGCAGAGGTCATACCACTCCGCAAAGCCATAGAAGGAGTTGTGCCAAACTTCATCAAAGAAAATATAATTGTCCGATTTGGGGTGCCTCAAAGAATCATAAGTGAAAATGGTACTCAATTTGTCAACAGAGAGGTAAGAAAGATGCTGGAGTTTTACCAAGTCAAGCACCATCGGTTATCACCTTATTACCCCAAAGGGAATGGGCAGGCAGAAGCAGCAAACAAAACCTTTATTAAGATTATCAGCAAGATGAGCCAGGAGTACACCGAAGGGTGGGTAACGTATCTGCCATATGCCCTTTTGACCTACCAGAGCTCACCCAAATCTGCCACAGGATTTTCTCCCTTCGCCTTAGTCTATGGAACAAAGGTGATGAGTCCAACAAAAGTGATGATACCTTCTTTAAAGATTATGCAAGTGTGAAAGAAAGAAAAAGAGAAGGAAGTTTTTGCGGCAGAAAGATGCGAGGACCTGGAAGGGTTGGATGAAAAAAGGGAAGAAGCCCAAGAGCGTAACCGCAAATATAGGCAAAGGATGACTGAAGCTTATGGCAGGACAACTAAATAAAGGGTGTTTGCAGAAGGACAGCTTATGTTGAAGACAGCAGACCACGTCAAGCGAGGTATGGCAAGGCCATCTAAATTCTCGCCAAAATAGGAGAGACCCTTTGTGGTAAGGGAAGCACATGCAAGTGGGTATTACCGTTTGGCCTAGATGGATGGAAGATATTTAATAGACCCCACTAATGGCAAATGGCTAAAGCACTATTATGCCTAGGAAAAATTATGTAGTTATTCCTTTCCTTCATGTTTTTTTTTCCTCCAAGTGACCACCCCCTTGCAAGGGATAATGTCACAAGAAAGCGTTGTAGTGTGTTTTCATTTGTAGTTGATGATTAAGTGCGAAAAAAAACAAAGAGTAATGAAGACCATGGAATATTATCAAAACATATTGTATCATAAAAACATAGCAGTAGCAGTAGCATATATAGCATAATAGATTACATTACCAAAATATATAAGTCATACCAGACTTATCGAATAAGTGCTAGAAAAATAAAAGTGTGCTGAGTAGGGAGAAAGGGGAGTGAAGTAAACTTGGGGGAAGGAAATAAAGCTACATAATAGGTGATAGACTAATCAAAGGCCTGAAATAAGGGTTTGATCTCCAAAGCGATTGGAGCCAATAACACCAAAAAGAAGATGCTCACGACGTGCTTCTAAGTCTACCACCTCCTTCTTTAAACTCTCGATGTGATCATCTATAGCATCCACAGCAGGCTGAACCCTCTTCGTAAAGAAGGCTCGAGCAACCTCTCGCAAGTGATCCAGCAAAAACTCCACAGTAAATCCAACCTTGATCAACTCCTGAACCACGAGCCTCCTCTGTAGAATCCTTTCAGTAGACATTGTGTCAATGAAGTTATGCTCAATGTTGTTCATCACACTCCCCAATAACTAAAGGAAGTGCTCCCTCATGAATCGGCCAAAGAGAAATTCCTACATAAAGTCCCTACGGCTATTATAGACTGCCTCCAAGTGGGAAATGCACTCCCCGAGAACCCAAAAGCCATGAAAGTCCACATAAGGAGCTCCAGCACCCCAAAAGTCCGAAGGATCAAGGTCATTGGTCTCGGGCAAGTCGAATCGGGCAAAGAAGGTAACGGCCTCACTTGCCGGATTAGGAACGGTGGCAGAACTACTGCCAACCTCAAATCGAGAAGTCGGAGCCACCTCAACAGGAGTCAGACTTGAAAAGAGATACAAGGCACATCATGAGTTCACAAGGAATAGGCAAAATGAAGGAATGTAAAGGCTACGAGTATAGCAGAAGCAGGAGTTGTGAGCGTCGCAAGGCCTGCTGCAATCTTAGGGTCTTCAGGAATGTCTATAGCTACGATAAAAAAAATAAAAAAATATTAAAAAAGAATGATGTGCAAAGTAGTCAGAAGGTTGCACCAGGAAATGACAAGAAGAAAGGAAAGACAACATTTGCTAAGGACAAAAGACACACACCCATAGCCTCAGCTTCTTGCTCACTGCTATCACTATCCACATCGGAATCAGAAACCCTTGTCTTCATGACGGCCCGTCCTCAAAGTCCTCAAGGACCTCCTTAGACCCCTCATCATAAGACAAATCTGCATCAGGCCCTTGGGTGGTGGAGCTAGGAAAGCAAGGAGTGACCACCAAGGAGGAGCCATCCTTCACGGCCTGGAAGAGGGCAACAAAGGGATCACTAGCGGAGATGACTGGAGGAGTAGCAAAAGAAGCACTCCCAGTTCGAGATGCGTCTGTAGGAGTGACTTCTTTCTAGGGAGTGGGGATCTTAGCAGAAATAGGGACAGACTCACCAACCCTCTCGGCCTGAGTACTCCCCTTGGTAGGAACGGGCTTAGGTGGAGGAATTGGAGCCTCAGTAGGAGCCTCCTGTGTAGCAGCAGAAGTAGAGGCCATAACCTCGGCCATGACATATACCCCATCAAAGAAGCCCTCCATGGGCATGCCCATAGTAGCAGAACTTCCCCACTCATGGGGGGATAAACAGAAAGGGGCTCGAGATCAACCTAAAAAAAAATTAAAAAATAAAAAATAAACAAGAAGAAGAGAAAGAAAGAAGGCAGGTGTTAAGACAAGGGGAAGGAATAAATAAACATACAAAAGAGAGAAAGCACATGGCAATACGTGGCAATGAAGGTGCATGCAAAGGAAAGGAAAGTACCTCAAACTCAGACTCATCGAGAATATGGGGCGAGTGGCCAAAGTGTCTTCCTTATGCTTAGACTGCCAAGAAAAAAAAAAATGAATAAGCATGCATATGGAGTAGCCGCAGGAAAGCCCCATAAATGGTTGAAATAAAGAAAAAGTGAAGTTTAGAGATAACATACTCTCCTCTCAGCAATGGTAGATGAGGCTGGTGAAAATGTCTTCCTTTTACTGCCACGGGTCCTGTTGTAAGGAGGAGCATCCACAAATGGCCTTGGAGCGGAGGGCTTAGGCTTGCTTGCAGTAGAATGCCTGCTGGAATGAGTGCGAGTAGAAGGAGGAGGAGAACTCTCAAGGACTATATTGCCAATAGGAGGAAGGCCACCCCCATATGGAATAATGTTAAAACAGGTCTTAGAGGAGTCATCCCCAATCTTGGCAAATTTGGGCTTAGCAGTCTGAGACACCGAGCCTTTCTTCACAGGTACAGGAGGTTTACCATCTTCACCTTCTTCTCCCAACCCGCAGGATACTCACCAGCATACAGATACCACCCTTTCTCCTTCTCTTGCCACTTAAATATGGTGGACCTGCTTTGTTTCCTAGCATATGCCACCACAGACTTGGTGGGGAGCAGCAATCGTGGGTTGGCAGAAATAATGGCATGAAGACCCTCAGAAGGAATAAGGGAAAAGCCACAGTCCCTTAGCAACTCTTGCCCAAAGGAGGTCATCACAGCCTGCCAATACCCATGCATCGCAGCAGTACAAAGGCCTTCTCTCTGTAAGCCCAGAATGGTGACTGCTGTGAAGTGCTTGCTCCAAAACTCAAAAGCACTGGGGCACAGAAAAGGCAGGACAAAAGTAGTAGACTCTAAGATGGTAGTAAAATCATCAGGTATGTCCTGATCCAACCCAAACTGCCTCCTCACTCTGTTAGCAGGATAATGAATGAAACGGATACCCTCATTGGCTAGATAACGCAACCACTCAGCATTGGTGGCTGCCAAGTACGTGATCCCCTTCTCATCAAAGGTAGTCAATAGGGTGGTGCTCCCAGCAGTGTTTGTAAAGGGACCCATGACTGAGTCAGCACATGTGAAACCACTACCTAAACCTCGGTAAGCTCTCCAAGAAAAACCAACTCCAAAACTCAACAGCAAAATGCTCAAATGGCTTCAACCCAACCCAACAGTAAGCCAATGGAAAATAAAAAATGAAACGACCACAGAAATCAATAATCACCTTCAGACAAGACCGATACTTCTCTTTGGCAAAACGGATAGACTTACACTTGGCTAAATGCCTAGCACAACGTTCCCACAGCAGGTGTTGCAATATGGTAATATGGGTAGAAGTAGTGACTATGTGGCAAGAACCTGCCTGTCTCTCATCACTTTTAATATCCAACTGCACATACAGATGACCTAGAAATAAAGGGGCCAACAGTAGACTCACCCCAGCAGAAATCTTTATGGCTAATTGAAAGTAAAGAGGTTTCACGGCATAATGTGGGTGAGAGCCAAAGATGAACTTACAAAGCCAAAATGCGACAAAGGCCGTGCAGCGGACGGTGTCGGAAGCCTTGGAGAAAGCCCCAACCCAATGGGACAAAGAAATGGAAAAACATGAGTGATAGGAGCAAAAACATGTATCAATAGGCTACCAATTTCTCTCCCTCTAAATAGCCCACTCTCTAATTAACTAAGAATTCGAGATTAAGCCATTTAGGTCCTTTTTCCAAAGTGTGTAACTTCTATGGTAGAAGCCCCCCTCTAAGGTTACCCACATTGGAGGTTAGTTCCCTTTTTGGACTTGCATCTGCTGAAGAGCCTAGCCTATTCCTTTGACAGACGCATCTTCTTTTCTCTTATTTTGGTTGGTTAATGACTAATTTGTTATCTTACTGTTAATTTCTCTTTGTCGTGACCTTGTAACTTGTAATCATATTGTTATATATTCCTTTGTGAAGTTATTCATATATTAGTGTTATTAATAGAAAATGTTTTAGTTATTATACCGCATCGTGTTTCCTGATATAACATCTGCCACAGTCTTTCCTGCCGTGAGTACATGGTACATTCAAGGCTCCTGCCAAGACGCATTTGAACAGGGATGGCCCAACTTGCACACAAGCTGGCTTAAGGTGTGTTTCAGTTAGGCTAGTCCCAATTCTCCTACCCAGAATTACGGGTCATGGTACAGCAAGAGAAATTCAGCCCAAAACACAAAAAAAATGCCCACCACATTTGGCAATGTGGATGTGCCTTTAATTGGACCCTGCATGTAATTGAATTAATTAATAAATTTGGGTAATTGATTAATTTAAGTGGGGTCAATTCATAACTCAATAGTGTGAATGCTTGATTCATAGTGTCTAGTGAAGTTAAATAAGTAACAGCTTGACCACCACGTATCATTGGCGTAATGGTCACTCCATAATTAAAAGTTCTTGTGGGTTGAGGGGGTAAGGGCCGGGATTCAAGTTTTCATAAATGAGCTTCACACACATATACACTTAGATTAGGCTATAGTAAAATTTCTATCTCAGATTATAAATAAATAAAATAAGTGACAACTTGTGGTATTTAATGGGTGAGCTATGGGTATTTCTAGGTGAAGATGTGACAACAATCAAGGTGTTTTTTTATTATTATTATATTTTATTATCTTTGAATTTTAATTTAATTTTTTATATGATTTATGTTATTTTAATTTATTTATTTTTTGTGTCAAAAATTGGTGGGTTAACCACAACATTGCAACAAATGAAGGATGAAACACTTTAACGTCAATTATGTTCTCGAAATTATAAATTATAATGTTTTTTTTAACAAAATGATGGAATAGATAGCAAGAAGGGATAATGGAATTTTAATTTAAAGAAGAAGAATGTGGGATCACAACATTTTCATTCTTTATATCGGTTCATGCAGCACGAAGGTCGTTGAAGACTAAAATGTGGACTCACCATGCGCGATGGGCTTGCATTTATGAGTATATTATATGCAAATTACAGTTTGTATGTATAGCAGTTTCAAATTGCAAAAATGCCAATAAATATATATATATATACACACACAAGTGCCTAGTCGATATTTTCAAGCTTCATATATCCTAAGAGAGTCACTGCAGTAAGTATCAAGTGGAATTAATTATTATAATTTAATTAATTGATGACTACAAGCATTGCCCTTCCGATTTAATAAAATAAATTTGTGGTTCCCAGTTCCCACAACTCAAGTTGGGTCCTTGAGTATGAATGATTCGTGTGTGTGTGTATATATATATATATGTGTGTGTGTGAATGTGAGCAAAGCTAATAGCTTCAAAACCTATCAATTCCATTTTTCTGTCAGCAAGAACAAATAACAAAATTGTAGAGTGGGTAAAGAGAAATGGATTACAATATTAATGGCTCAAACAATTATAAACTCGTTATGCTAATAATTATAATGGTTCTGCAAATTACAGCAAATGCGGCTATACGTCCTGGAAATGTAATGCATTATATAAAAAAGAGATTTGCTGTTTAAGGAACTGTGTGCGGTGGGAAATGTCCGTTGAAAATCTCGATCATTCTAAAAAGATAGTGAGTGAGATCTTAGAATGTTGTCAGAAATATTACGTGACAGGCATTCTAATGTGGTAACAAAATACATCTCTCTCTCTCTCTCTCTCTCTCTCATATATCATATCTGAAACAATGAAATCCATATGAGCTTCATGTGGTAATTAACTCAGTTTCATAATTTTTAATTAAGAATAGATGTCATTGTTTAAAGTTTTCATCATTACACTACAAAAAAGATTGCTAATAGGCCAAGAATGTATTGACCCCTTATGATAAATTAACCAATTAATTAGCCAAGTTAATTAATTAATTTAATTAACATGCAATACGCGTGGTAGCACAAACAAATCACCAACTACGTTAATATGCAGTGGAAAATAAAGTTGACACGGTGATTTGTTTACGAATGGGGAAACTTCCAAGGCAAAAATCCCCACTGGGTGATTTTAAGGTCACCACTTCCGAGAATCCACTATTATCACAACAAGCGATTACAAGTAAAGGAATCCCAGTACCTTATACCAACCTACAGTTGAACCATTACCCCAATACCCAATTGTACTTGTTCTATAGTGACAATCTCTCCTTTTAATGCACGGCTCCCAGTACGTGACTAACCAATTGATGCACGGAACCAAGTACATGACTAACCACCAACTTGAGAAGGATGTTGGCTGCAAAGTTCTTCAGTTCATCAACATGATGAAGATCACGAAGCTCCTTGGTTACAAAACCCTATGGCGTACAAACGCAGTAGCTTCTTGAAGAGAAAGATGAATTATGGCAAATTGTCTCCAGTCACAATATGCTTGTGAAAAACCTTTGCCTCAAGTTGCACTCACTTGCATCAGCTGTAATGGCACTTAAAATAATCCTTATATATATTTAGGGTTGTAAGAAAAGAAAGCCTAAACATGTATACACGGATTAGAGTGAAATCAGATCTGAAAAACTGATTTCTATAAATCTCGATAGATAGGTTATCTATCGAGCAGCTATCGAGCATCAGACAAAAGCTACATTTTAAACCTCGATAGATGCTATCTGTCAAGCTAGCTGTTGAGCTTTAAAATTCAGCACTTCTTCACTTGTTTCTTGGACAGACTTGCATGGCTTTAATACTTGAACTTGAACTTTTGTTTCTTGAAGTATTAAACACATCCTAGATCTACCCAATTACATGTAAAGTGTATTTTGTCAAAGGATTAGACAATTCTACATTAACATATGTTCCTAACATGATTCACATATGTCCTAACAATCTCCCCCTTTGGCAATCCGTGACAAAACCACAACAAACAAATGAACATATGAGAGAAGTCATAAATCACTCAACTCATACTCACTTCTTGAATAAAATAAAATCTATCCTAACACAAACTCTTGAAAAGTTTTGCAAGAACAGAGTTTATGGCAAGAAAGACTTTGACAACCTATATTTCTGAAACACTTTAAACAACACTCATCACGGCATCTTAGTGTAAAACAGAAATATAAAAGATTGCATACAATTAATAAGAAGCATGTGCATAAAAAGAGAAAAGAAATAACACATGAAGAGATAGGTGAAACTATAATAACAACCTCAATATATATAAACATCAAAAATGAGTACAAGGTTTGCTATCACAATGTAAGAACAATGTATCTGAAAAGTAAAGAAAAGAAAAGATACAAAAAGTCCTCACTACATCCCTTAAAAAGAAAACACACTCCCCCTAACAAAAATATCTATCTCCTATACTAACTCTCCCCTAAGAACATGACTAATTTCATACCCAAAACTACTCCCCCTTTTTGTCACAAATGACAAATGGCAAGTAACTCAAGCAGTCATCTCATTGTCACCGGAAGAGCTAGCATCCTCATCCTCATCATCATCATCGTCATCGGAGTCACCATCATCATCCTCGTCCTCAAAAGGCTCTGGAGAAGGAGAGGGAGATGCCACCAAGGCGAGCCTGCCGTCAGGCAATACGGCCGACACAGGTGTTCACCTGAAACAACTCAACACCGAGTGTGTCAAGGCGAGCATCCATGCGCTGAAGCTGTGCCATGACCACCTCGAGGGTCACACCACCCACTTATGAAGAAGGAGTGGATGTAGATGGAGCGGAAGAAGTCGGAGGAGTCGTTATCTCAGTTTGTGCCGCTTCAGTCGAAGCTGGGCCTCACTCTATCTAACGGTAGCAGCGTCTATGGCACACATAGCAGAAATGTGTGTAGACTCAAGATAGGAGATAGAAAAATGGCAAAGAATCCGCATGATAGCCGAAGGGAAAATGAGTTTATCATAGGTCACCGTATCCTTATAAACATTTATAAGGAAGAGTATGAAGTGAGAGGGAAAGTCAATGGTAAGTCCCTCAAGAAGGGATAACAAAAATTGAGCACGAAGCTCAGTAATAGAGTTACAATGAGACAAAGGATGAAGAACGAATGTCATCACCATGTTAAGAAACCTTGGACATTTTGCAAAGCCCGAGCAATGTGTGTTTTAACGGTCACCCCAAGATGAAGGTTTCTCATAGAAGAGAGACGAGAGTTCATCTTTGGACACAGTCCTAAGATGCTCACAGCCGGGGTAGTCAGCAAACTCTACCCTCGGTACATGTAGCACCTCAGATATATGATTTGAAGTGACTACAATGCGAATTCCTCGAACGCAAGTGATAAAATGAGATACAGAATAGTCGAATCCATGCATATTGGAGTAAAACTCCTGTATGATCACGGAAGGACAAGTGACCGAGATGCCACTCAATGACTCCCAACCCCTAGGAAAAAGAATTTCAACTTCTTCCTTTCGGAAAGGGAGGGTTAGGAAAATCCTATTGATTGCCATCTTTCTCCAAACCTCCCCGGTCCTGACTGGGCCGGGTCTTTCGTTTTTGTTCCAATGAATCATAGAAAAAAAATGATTTATTTGGATGAAATTAGTAATATTATTCGGGAACGTATTTCAATCAATTAAATTTTTTTAATAATGTCTTATGAGTCCTTGGTACTTGAAGAAGTGTGAAATTGGTGAATCTATTTAGATGACAGTGGGAAGGTCAGTATCGAAAAAATCCGATAGAATAACTTGGAATTCCGAATGAATGCCGCGTCTTGAAAAGTTCTCTGAAAAGTCCTTACGGGCTTTATCATCACGAAACCTGACATGGGATGGTGTAGAATCAACAGAGGGAAAAGAAGAAGATGCCTCGAAACAAAGAGGGTTCCGAGACGAAGTAGACTTCCGTTTAGGTGCCATAGAGCAACAAACCGAAAGAAAGAGAAAGAGAAGGGGACAAACAGAAAAGTGCCAACACATTTAATATCAATAAGATAAAATAAAATAAAATAAAATAAAAAATGGTACGTATGCATGAAAAATGTATGAACATGTGACATGAAAAAGTAAAAATATCATGGGCTCAGCCCAATCCAATCCTACCAGCACACATCATTTCAACATAGTAAGCACACATCTAAAATGCATGAATCATTGTTAAAAATGCAAATGTGATGCAATGCATGAACATTTAAGATCATTTAAACAAATACCCAACCCAAAAAGTTTGCAAAAACTTCATCAATTTTCAAAAACCCCAAAAATTTTCAAAAACCCCAAAAGTTAGGTCAGAATGTATGAAATGCATGATAAAATGATAGAAAAGAGATCATACCAGAGAGAAAATGCAAGGATTAAGCCGAAGATGAAGAGTGTGATTGAGAAGTGTTTGGGAGAGGGAGAGATGGTTTTCTATCGAGAGAGATCGGATAAAATGAGAGAAAAGATCGCGCTGAGATATATATAGAAAACATGAAACTCGATGGATCGAGAGGTATCGAAAGGTGTCGAGCTTTAAATTTTTGCTAGATGGAGCTATTGAGGAGCTATCAAGAGGTATCCACGGTAAAGTGACCTCGATGGATCGGGAAGCTATCGAGAATCTATCGAGTATACAGAAACTTCCTCGATGGATCAAGCAGCTATCAAGACTAATTCTCAAAAACCTTGATGGATCGAAATTGCGATAACAACTATCGAGAAAGGAAGCTCAAGAGGATCGATAGATAGCCTAGATGTCGAGAGGTGTCCAGCAGCTATCGAGATTGCTCAAAAATATTTTTTCAAGAAGAGAAAACCACAGACATGAATGCAGTCAAGCATGCTACTCAACCACAGATCCAAACAACTTTTTAAGCTCTCAAAAACATCTCTCAACAAGAAAAAATGTCAAGCATTTAGATTCAAGACACACATACACACTAAACAAGTCTAACCAATTTTATATTTTAAAAACAAGTCAAGATAGTTTAATGAGCATACAGTAGCACAAGTATTCCTTGCGATGACCAAATCACATTGTACTTGCACATGTATCAAGAGTAGCAAAGAATATTGCGTGTTGTTTGTGAAAAACATCGAAAGATTGCATAAGTGTCTACATGTTATGACGATTTGAGATATGCGAAAATCACTTTACTCACACATAATCATAACTGCTTGATAGGGACTATCACCTTCGAGGTAGATCCTATAACTCCCACGTCTCCTAGAAGACACGCTTGCAATCATGTATAAAACATTTTGATTCTTTTTGCTTTTATTTTTCTTTGCATATTTTTCTTTTAAGCAAACCATGCATGGGCATATAAGAGAGAGAAGAAATACCCAATTATGTTAAGCTTTTGACATTGCACTTTTGCTATGCCGAAGCATACAAATGTCATTTCATGATTGGCAAGCAACAATGGTGAGATGGTTATTTATGTCTTTCTCTTAGGATTTTTTAGTCCTTCCCGTCAAAAAGAGTGATACAAGTGTTAAGTACAAAAGATAACTTAATCTTACTCATCACAAATACAAGTCACAAAGCTCACTTGCTTAGTTGTGCATAGAGATGCTCATTTAAGCTACAAAAGATACAAAGTTTAGAAAACTTTGTTTCAATGGCCATCCAAGATACACCAATACCAATGTACACAAAACACACATTATTTTTATATTTTTCTGACTTTTCAATTTTTTTATTTTTATGAAAAACAAAATAAAGCAAAACTGAAAATAAACGAACAAAAACATGTTATATAAAGCAAAGCACAAAACTAGACTAACTCAAAAACAAGAAAGCAAAACACACAAGTAATGCATACTCAAAAAAAAAAAAAAAAAAAAGAGAGAAAGAAAAGTGACAAAATCACTTAGATCCTTTTTCCTTCCACGCCTTGGAAGAACCTTTCCGTTTGGCAAAACCTTAATCCGGTGGTGAGGGGGAAGAATTGAAACCGTTCAAGTTTGAAAGGAACATAAGGGTTTTGAGTAGATTTCCAAGAGGAGCAAAAGAGGATGGAAACTGATTCTAGTTTCCCGATGAGATCATATGGTTACTTTGTTGAGTGGCTAACCACTTATAGCAATTTGGTCGAGTATGTCCAGCCGCTCCACAGTGATGACATAAATGCTACTTTTTCTGTTTAAACTTTTGAGAATTTCTCTTCTTAGCCCTAGGGTTTTTATCTCTTTCTTATCAAGCTTAGGGGGTGCTCCTAAGATAGATTTACCTTTGTCTATGTTCTCACTAGCTAAAGCAATTTTGACATTATTATTCTCAGATTCAACTTTATAAGCAGGTGAAACAAAAACAGTAGTACTAGTAGAAGCAATATTAGGAGAAGAGAAATCATACCCTAGACCGGTTCGATCAGAAGCAGATTTCTGAAAGCTAAGCATCTAGTCAAGCTTTGCACTTGAGGTCCTTTCCAACTGAGCTCTGACTTGGAACAACTCTACTTCAAGCTTCTTGGTTTTCTCAGCCAAGAAATTGTTTTCAAACTACAGTGCTCCAATAGTCTGATTAGCTTCATCAAACTTTGTGGAAAGCTTTTCTCGATCAAGTTCCACATCACTCAGCTTCTTGGTGGCTAGCCTATATAGTTTCGTATGCTTCTTAGAAACCTTATACAATTTTTCATAGGTTGTATGGATATCATCTTGATCGTCCATTTTCTCAAACTTAGAATCCACAAAGTCCTCTTCATCATCTACTGTTTCAGAACCCCCATCAGTAGGATCAACTGTAGCAATGAAGGCATTCAAGATTCCCTCGTCATCATTGTCTGAATCATCCTCAAGCTCGGTGTCGCTCAAAGTAGCAGCGAGTGCCTTGCTTTTCCCAATGGTCTTGAGATACGTAAGGCACTCTTTGTTTCATGTGACCGAAACCTTGACACCTAAAGCACTTTGGTCCTGAGGGAACAGTGTACTGACTACCTTCCTTAGCATCCTTCTTTCCTCTATCTTGGTTCTTGAATTGAAACGAACTGGATTTCTTGCAGTCTTTATCGAATCCTCTTGAATTGGCATTCTTCATGAACTTTTTGAACTGCCTTGTGATATATGATTTCATCTTAGAGTCTTCGTCATTAGAGGACTCATCAGTATCACTGCTTTTGGCCTTCAATGCCATGCTCTTACTCTTGCTTGATTTTCCGATCCTTGTCAAACCCAACTTATAGGTCTGCAGATTGACAACCAGCTTTGTTAAAGGAATTTTATCAATATCCTTTGATTCCTCAATCGCGGTGATCTTGGCATGAAATCTTTCGGGTAGAGATCTAAGCACCTTTCTTACAATCTTGGATTCGGGAATGGTTTCCCCAAGATTAAAGGCTGAGTTCACTATGTCCTTGAGCTTGGCATAGAATTTATCGAATGACTCATCCTCCTCCATCTTGATCTCTTCAAAGCTTGTAATAAGCCTCTAAAGTTTTGAATCCTTGGCAGTCTTGGTTCCTTCACAAGTTGTCTGGAGGATGGCCTATGCTTCCTTTGCAGTTTCGGTGGAAGATATCTTCTTGAACTCCTCATTCGTGACTGCACTGAATAAGGCATTCAATGCCCTACTGTTGAAGTTAGCCACTTTGATCTTTGCATCATCTCAATCAGCCGATGCTTCCTTAGGCTTGGTCCAGCCTATCTCCATAGCTTACCACACTTTTTCATCTAATAACTACAAGAAAGCTCTCATGCGTACTTTCCAGTATGCATAATTAGTGCCATCAAATAAAGGAGGTATAATTAAGGATTGTCCTCTATCCATGACAATAGGGTTCAAGGGATCACACAGCGAAGATTAACCCTAATCAGAGTGTGCCCGCTCTAATACCACTTGATAGGTCAAGAATGTATTGACCCCTTGTGATAAATTAACCAATTAATTATCCAAGTGAATTAATTAAGTTAATTAACATGCAATACGCGTGGTAGCACAAACAAATCACCAACTACGTTAATATGCAACGGAAAATAAATTTGACACGGTAATTTGTTTACGAATGAGGAAAACCTCCAAGGCAAAAAAACCCCACCGGGTGATTTTAAGGTCACCATTCCCGAGAATCCACTATTATCACAACAAGCGGTTACAAGTAAAGGAATCCTAATACCTTATACCAACCTACAATTGAACCCTTACCCCAATACCCAATTGGACTTGTTCTGTAGTGACAATCTCTCATTTTAATGAACGGCTCTCAGTACGTGACTAACCACCAACTTGAGAAGGATGTTGGCTACAAAGTTCTTCAGTTCATCAACACGATGAAGATCACAAAACTCCTTGGTTACAAAACCCTATGGCATACAAACACAGCAGCTTCTTGAAGAGAAAAATGAACTATGGCAAATTGTCTCCGATCATAATATGCATGTAAAAAACCTTTGCCTCAAGTTGCACTCACCTGCATTAGCTATGACGGCCTTTAAAATAATCCTTATATATGTTTAGGGTTGTGAAAAAAGAAAGCCTAGACATGTATACATTTATTGGAGTGAAATCAGATCTAAAAAACTGATTTCTGTAAATCTCAATAGATAAACTATCTATCGAGCAGCTGTCGAGCATCGGGAAAAAGCTGTCTTTTAAACCTCGATAGATGCTATCTGTCGAGCTAGCTATCGAGCTTTAAAATCCAGCACTTCTTCACTTGTTTCTTGGACAGACTTGCATGGCTTTAACACTTGGACTTGAACTTTTGTTTCTTGAAGAATTAAACACATCCTAGATCTACCCAATTACAAGTAAAGTGTGTTTTGTCAAAGGATTAGCCAATTCTACATTGACATATGTTCCTAACATGATTCACATATATCCTAACAATTGCTACTAGTGACGGCCAAAGTTCATCGCAACAACACAAAAAGCCGTCGCAAATTAGTATTGCCGACGGCAAAAGGCTGTCAACGGCCGTCGAAAAAAGCCTTGTTGGTAATACTATATTACTGACGAGGCCATCACTAACACTCATTTGGTAATTGCCATCGTAGATTCAACTTCATACGAGGAAGTTGGACGACCAAATACCTTTTGCGACGTCCTTAGGCCATTGTTAATGCATAGTTTCAATGACAAAATGTTGTCATAGTTATTTCAGTTGTCATCGATAATACAACTTCATATGAGGAAGTCGTATGACCAAATACTTTCTATGATGAACTAAGGCCATTGTTAATACCTTTTTTGACTAATAAAAGCCGTCGTAATTACTTGGTTTGTCGTCGACAATGCAACTTCATACGAGGAAGTCAAATGACCAAATAGTTTCTATGACGAACTAAGGCCGTTGTTAATGCCCTTATTTTGACGAATAAAACCTATCATAAGTACTTAGTTTGTCATCAAAAATAACTTTTGTGATGAACTATAGTCATCATTAATGTAGTTTTCCACCGACTAAAAGCAATCGTAAAGTACTTGGTTTGTCGTCAACAATACATTATCAATACATTATTTGCAACAAAATAACTCTATTGATAATAAAAGAGAGATCATTTCTAACACTTTAATTGCAAGATAACATAAATCTCCCAAAAGTTTCTCCACTCAAATAACAAGCACAAATCCCTAATTGTCCAAAACTAATAATTGCACAATGCAATAAAAACAAAAATATTAAAAGGTCCACAAAATAGCATCAGATGTTCATTAATACATGAAAGCTATAATATCCGTCACCAAACTTGAAAACATAAATATTGGAAGATCAATCATCATCTAAGTTATTGTCTTCCTTTTGAGAGTCATCTTCTATGTTTTCGTCAATATTTTGATTTCCTCCTCCAGCACTGGTTTGAAATATTTTAATTAAACTAAATAAGTATACAAAAAATTATTACTATGCAAATTATATTTACAATACATAATAAAGATATAACTAATACATACTAATTTAACAACATCAACAACAATCCCCACAACGAATGACAATAGTATATATCATCAATGAATAAAAAATAAAAAATAAAAATCTACCAACAATGACCTTGTAGTTCTCCTGTGAATGAGAACTCTAAAGAATACATTTGCCACCATTAATCACATTAGTTAGTAACATTAATAACATGTTCATAACAAACACTACAAATCATGTATTTTGCACAGATAGGTAAAGAGATACTAATTTCAATAACATATTTTTAATCTAAATTTAGCAAATGTACCTACACCGTGTTGGATAGCAGCATAGGCAACAACAAAGCTCTCAAGGTGGCGTGGTTGGGCTTGTTGTAGAACAGTTGGGAATTCTGACAAATCCGTACAGTAGTGGTTGTTGGCTAGGGGTTTGCATTTGGAGAGTTAGGGTTTGTGGTTTATGCAGGAAAGGTGTTTGAGTTTGGGTTTGAATGGGGATTTTGGGTTTGGTTAGAGAGAGAGGCGTTTAAGGGAAAGGCATTTGTGTTTAGAGATTTGGGAATTGGGGTTTGGTTAGAGAAGGAGAGGCGTTTGAGGGAGATTCTTTTTTCTTTTTTCTTTTTTCTTTTTTTAGTCAAAGTAGAGGTTTTTTTTAGTGAGAGGGAGAGACAGGGCGGGGGGTTGAAAAAAATTGGCCGCCTTTATTTTTTTTAGTGAAAGGGAAAGGGAGAGGGAGAGGGAGAGGGAGGGAGGTAGGGTTTTTATTTTTTGTTTTTAAGGTAAAAACAATATTGGGTGGATTTATTTAAAATAATAATAAAAACAATATTGTGTAGGTGAATTTGTATATTATTTGGCAAAACTACCCCACTTTTTGGTCGTTGTCACTTTGAAATTTTAAGATTTGGAAAAACTACACTTAACCCCAAATTTGAAGAGAAAAAACATTTTTCACCATTGACATCTGATTTACCAAATTTTATTAAATTAATTTTAAAAATGTTGTGCACTAACCTGCCTTTTGCTTAAGGGCAGATTTATAGAATTATCGTATTTCATAATTAAAATCCATTGATTGAAAATTTTAATTAAAGAGTATTTTAAAATATTTAATATGACTTTTACTTATTTTTTTAGTTTTTCAATAGGTTGTGGAGAGATTTGTAGTTGCAAGTATTTTGGTGGTTGATAATTTTTGCATTATTTTTCTAAATATTTCAGTGATGTATGTACAAATCACTGTTAAACTTTGGTAGATTTTATAGAAAAGCACGAAAGTCGAGAAAACCCTAAAACACAAACCAATACCCAAAACTCACTCAAAACCTCCCTACTCAACCTAATTTAATCCTAACAAGTGTTTATAGACCCAAATTCGATGATTGACCATGTTTGACCAAATATTGAACAAATTTAACAAAGTTTTGAAAACTTTGATTACTCATTTCTCACAATCCAACAATATGATTGTTGTCATATTCTTCCAATCCAACGGTCAGATTTTGGATTCGAGGTCTAGAGCATTATGGACATGTGTCATTTTACTATAACACCAAGAAATTTTCATTGGTCACATTCTCCCAATTCAATCATTGATTGAGCTCAAAATTCATCAAAACCAATATTTTATCCCACTCTTTCAATCCAATGGTCAAATTTTAAATCTGACTCTGGTACAAGATGGATGTGTGTCATTGTATCCACCTATCATGAAACTTCAAATATTGACCAATTTTGACAAAGTTTTGAAAACTTTGATTACTCATTTCTCACAATCCAACAATATGATTGTTGTCATACTTCACGAACACCAATATCTCACCATATTCTTCCAATCCAACGGTCAGATTTTGGATTCGAGGTCTAGAGCATTATGGACATGTGTCATTTTACTAGAACAACCAAAAATTTTGATTGATCACGTTCTCCCAATCCAACCGTTTGATTGAGCTCAAAATTCATCAAAACCAACATTTTATCCCACTCTTTCAATTCAATGGTCAAATTTTAAATCTAACCCTGGGACAAGATGGACGCATGTCATTGTATCCACCATCATGAAACTTCAAATATTTACCAATTTTGACAAAGTTTTGAAAACTTTGATTACTCATTTTTCACAATCCAACCATCTGATTGTTGTCATACTTCACAAACTCCAATATCTCACCACATTCTTCCAATCCAACGGTTATATTTTGGATTTGAGGTCTAGAGCATTATGGACGTGTCATTTTACTAGAACACCAAGAAATTTTTATCGGTCACGTTCTCCTAATCCAACCGTTTGATTGAGCTCAAAATTCATCAAAATCAATATTTTATCCCACTCTTTCAATCCAATGGTCAAATTTTCATTCTGACTCTGGCAAAAGATGGATGCGTGTCATTGTATCCACCTATCATGAAACTTCAATCACTAAAAATATTCAATACTCTTCTAAGAGAATTATACACTTTATAAACATTACTAAGAATGGAGAAAATGACCTACAAAATACAGCCCAAAACGTACAAAATGACCCCAACGGATTTGCATGTGACTTTTGACTACCTTGTTTTGCCATTTTAAAACTTGAAAATAACAAAAGCATGAAAACTGAGAAAACCGTAAAACGTTGACCAATACCTAAAACCCACTTAAAACCTCTTTAATCAACCTAATTTGATCAAATCCAGTGGTCTTGGAACCAACTCTGAAGTTTGACCAAAGATTGACCAAGTTAGATCGACTTTGACAAATTTAACCGTTTGATTGTCATTGTACTTCACAAACACAAATATTTCAACACATTCTACCAATCCAAATGTCAGATTTTGGATCTTAATCTGTCGCATGATGGACACGTGTCGTTGTTCCCACGCACTAGGAAACTTTAATTAACCTTGTTGACACAATCTGACCATCCAATTAAGCTTAAAATTTGTCAAAACCAATATCTTACCCCACTCTTTCAATATAATGGTCAAAATTTGAATATGAGTTTAGTGCATGATGGATGCATGTCGTTGTCTCATATATTGATAAAAACTACCAAATAACCAATAATAACTACTAAAGCCTCCAAAATGATCAAAATACCCCCCCCCCCCCCCCCCCCCCCCCCAATCAAAGCTAGGAAATGATTGAAATACCCATAAACTTATACAGAAACTAAAATACAACCCAAGACATACAAAATGACCAAAATTCCCCTCAAATCATCAAAATGATCAAAATACCTTTTACCTCTAAAATGACCAAAATAGCCCTTAAGTACTAAGAAGGTCTTGAAAGATGTTTTGTGCAGTTTTTAAAAAGAAAATAACCATTTTTTATGACAATATGTCTGTTGGAAATCACCTTTATTGTAATGGATTTACTTTACCGTTGCTAATACCTACTTATCTTAGGAAAATTTTAACTATTAACGACAACCAAAACGTTCATCGCAAATAACAATGCAATATATGGACTACAGTGATGGAAAAAAACTCTCAAACACGAAAAATAACGGCATGAATTCCCCCTTCAAAATTTTACCATTTTCGATGGCTTAGGTTCATCGCAAATATTAATTATTGAGAGGAATCCAATTTCATCACTAATACATTCGTTTTTTAATTAAAAATTAACTAATTACGATGGTTAAAGTGTTCATTGCAAATACAAACTCAATTAGAAAAATTAAAAAATTAATTGTGATGGATAAATGTCATCACAAATGTGAAAAGTAAGGGGGGAATTTTCCCTTAAACACCTCTCTCTCTAACCAAACCCAAAATCCCCATTCAAACCCAAACTCAAACACCTTTCCTGCATAAACCACAAACCCTAACTCTCCAAATGCAAACCCCCAGCCAGCAACCACTACTATATGGTTGTGTCAGAATTCCCAACTGTTGCTGCAACTAGTCCAACCACTCCACCTTGAGAGCTTTACTATTGCCTATGCTACTATCCAACACGGTGTAGGTACATTTGCTAACCCTCACAATTCTTTAAATGATACCCGTGTATTGGTTGACTTAGTTGTAGTTCTTAAAATGCAATGCTATTTGGTTTGTTTCAATTCATATTTAGATATATAAGTTCCCTTGGGTGTTGTCTATTTGAGATGCCATCTGTATGTGGGGTGGGTTATGTGTCCTAAAATGGTGAATCTTGAAGTTGTCAAATATCTAAACCCTCACAGTTCCTTCTAAACTAAAAGTTTTATATTAATTATTATGTGAATTAGTTTAATGGCCTTATCATTGCAATACTTCTCAATTTAGACAAAAATGAACTAGTAACTAGGTATTAGATTCATATTATTTCAATATCTTCTTCTAAAAAAATTATAGATTAATAAATATTAGTTCAATATCTCATACAAATATATGAATAATTTTCTATAGATTGGTTTTTTTACTTTACCATGACATAGCTGGGGCCAAATCCAGCTCTAGTGACTACATAATTTTCTTACTCTGCAAATACACTCGCTTCATTAAATATATGAACAATGATAAGTTGAAAGTGATTATAAATTGAAATCCCTTAACAATCTTTTTTTTTTTAATCTTTCTTAGAATTTTAGCAAATGTTCAAAAACTAATTTTTTTAGTGTGTTTCTCGTATAACCAGGATAAAAGTGATAGAAATCAAGAAAATTGCACGGAACATGCAGCCATCATTGCAACTACAGGTTTTGTACTAATGAATAAGCGCGCATAAAAGAATTGGTATGATAAAATTGACATGTTTAATTTTTATTACATTAGTTTGAATCTTGAATTGACTTCTCTTAAGATTTTCCTTTAAAATGGTAATAGGAGGAGAATACCAATAGCAAACCAAGTTCAATCGAATGTTTTAGGTTGATGCATAAAGGATGGTGTTGCTTTAGCCAATAAAAAAAGAAAATGAATTATATGTATGTTATTTTTTTTTTTTAAAGAGTCTTATTTAATTTAAAGTTTGTATATATCTGATAAGTTATTAGTGTTGTTTTAGGGAAAAAATGGATGCTAAGGAATCAAAGACTGCATCTCAATGTGTGATTGTGAATGATAGTCAAACATAGAGATGTGAATTGCCTAATTTCATCTAGCCATTGTAGTAAGCAATGTCAAGAGAATTCAATGAAAGAAAATGAAAATTTTGTCATAGGTGCTGAGTTTCTACAAGGTAAGTGAGATAAGTCATGCATTTGTGATATGATCTAGGTTAGGTTTGATGTTATGATTGTGTTCTTGATGCCTTGGTTAATAACATGATTTATCTTGTTTCCACCTTGATTTAATGATTTATATGTTTCTGCCTTGGATAGGATATGATGAAATGATGATAGTAACATGCTAGAATCTATGTTATGCTATGCCATTCTAGATGAATGTTAGGGTCTATGATGTGATAAGATGCATGTATGTTAGGCTTTTTTTGATAAGCATGATAGATGTATGGTTAGGAATTTTTGATACCATGTTGATTGTTAGATGTATGCTAGTGTGTGTGTGTGTGTGAGCAAGATATAAGTTTTGAGTATGCCTTTAATAGGGTTAAGACATAAGACACAATGATGGGAAGCCACCCTTAGGGTTAGGCAGTTTTAGGTGCCTAACACCTTCCCAAGACCGTACCTTGTGTGATTGTGGAACTAGGATAGAGGATGCCATCAACAATGGATAAATGGAGAAGGGTGAAAGAAAACCTCCAATCAAGAAGACATATGGAGGAGGAGAGACTACCTCTAAGGCTCCCAATCCCGTGAATGTAAGCATCATCATACCTTAACAAACCTTAGCCTACCCAAACTTCATAAAGAAGGCCCACCGAGAATTTTCCAACCTAAGAATGACCCTTGCCCAAGCATATGAGAATTTATCTTCCAAAGGATTCATCAAGCCTCTAGATCCCACACCTATGCCTAATCTCGTACCTCCTACTTGGAACCTCAATGAGTATTGTCACTTCCATCAGAAATCCAACCATAAAACCAACAATTGCTTCCGCCTCAAACACAAGATACAAGACCTCATAGACAATGGAACCCTCCCAAATCCCAATATCATCACCAAGCCTAGCATTAGGATGAACCCTTTTCCTGATTATCATAGAGCTCCTCCTTCATATCAGAATTGGGTGCAAATCGATGAGATTGAATGGGATTGCTCAAAGTTGATAGAGACCGTGGAAGTTAATATCGTAGAATTCCAAGGAATATGGGATGAAGAAGATGAGTTTTTGAAGAATGCGATGGCTGCATGGGGTATACTCCCCAAAGGAATGACCGAGCTAAAGAAAAGAGTCATAGAGGACAATATGGCCATTATCACTAGGAGTGGGAAACACTATAAACCATCCTTTTGGAGAAGGATCATCTTGGTAAGGACATAGGAGAAGGGTCCAAGCCCACAGAACATAAAGGGAAGGAATGGAAAGAGGAAGAAGATCGTTTTGACTCAATTGAAGAAGACTCAAGCTTATGTATCGGTATGGGGCTTGCTTATGGCTTCTCACAAGCATCGTAGTGCTCTTTTGGATGCTTTGAATGGGAAAGAGGTGCCTATTGAAACTACACCACAAGAAATGCTATCTCTCATGCGAGTCAAGGCCCCATCTCATCCTCTTCTTGCCTTTTCCGATGAAGAGCTTCCTTCCAAAGAAGCCACTCAAACTAACGTTTATAAATCACCATCGAATGCATGGGTGCCAAGGTCCCTATGGTGTTGATTGATAATGGATTCGCATTGAATGTATGTCCTTTTAGGACCAACCTTACCATTAGATTAGATGTGGAAACAATCATACCCCCTCCTTTGACCGTTACGGCATATGACAACACTTCAAGGAAGGTTATGGGTACTTTCAAAGCTCCTTGCAAGATTGGCCCAATAGAAACAATTATGGGATTTCATATCATGAAAATCACTCCTAACTACAACCTTCTCTTAGGAAGGGCATGGCTTCATCCTATTGGGGCTATTCCCTCTTCTCTACACCAAAAGATGAAGATCCCATGGAAAGGAGGAATTGCTGTAGTGCTCAATGATGGTGAGATCCTAGCACCAATTTGTGGACTTGAGGAAGGAGGAAGTGAGCTCCAAATGAGTGGCTTTGAGTTTGTGTACAAGGCTGATTATGGTTTGAAGGATGAAAGTTATACTTCAGATTTGGTCTCTTATTGTAGCCATAAGGTGATTGCGATGATGAAAAACATGGGGTATATGATTGTTATAGGTCTTGGAAAAGAAAGGAAATGAGTTGTTGAATTCCCCAATTTCAAGACTCAACTGACCAAGGAAGGTTTGGGATTCTTTGAAGGTTGCGACGAAATCAAGAAGAACCTTAGTACCCTTAATGGAAACTTTGTGAAGGAAGGGGGAGACTTCCCTTTTTATGGCTTTCCCGAAATTTGGGTAGGTAAGAATGGAAAGGTGTATCCGAGTTGGGAGATATTCTTCAATGAGAAGCTCACCATCAAGGAGAAGCCTACGGTGGTGATCAATGAAGTTTAAGAAGAAGTCGACTGGGTTGATTACATGGATGCTGAAGCAATGGAGACTGTTGAAAATGGAGGGGGACATGTTTGCCATCACCAACAGGGAGCCAAGTGATCCTTCCGCCTTCATCATGCCAGTTATAGGGCAACTTAATAATTGGACTTGGCTTGGGTTTTCTAAAAATGTGGGAAAGAAAATGTGTAATGCAAGTCCTATGAGAGACTGGCAAAGGTGGCTCTCAAAAAAGAGATTTTCGGGTGCTTTTTCAAGGCACCTCTCTTTTGGGGTAAGTGGTGTGGAGTTGCCACTTATTTTTTTATACAAAAAAAAAAAAAAAAAAAAACTAAATATAAAATACATGACCGAAATAGTTCATTGTCATTGATTGAATAATGATAAATACAATCTTGGTAAATTGAATCTTACAAGGCTTTGAGTCCTAGTTACATTCTACCTAAAAGAATACATAGCTTTTTGTCCTAGTTACAATCTACCCAAAAATAAAAAGAAAGACAAAGCACAGATCTACCTATCCAAGAGAACTAAATTCGGAGGCTAGGTTATGGAATGGGAAGGTGTTAGGCACCCATTCCGCCTAGACAGAGTGTGGTCTTCTAAACTCTAATGACCAATATACCCTTTATGCATGATTTGAATGATATGTTGCATACATGACACTCTTAACCAAACAAAGTCACATAAATCTATCTTATGAATGCATCCTCTTTTTTATAAAAATTCAAATCTATTTTTGTGAATTAAAAAAAAAATGATTTGATTCATTAAGAAGAAACCAGATCTGTTTTTGTATGGAGAAAAAAATTAGTTTTGTGAAGAAAATCATATCTGTTTTTATATATAAAAAAGAACAAGGTTTTTGCTAAAAAATATCAGATCTGTTTTGGAGCAAAGCTATAAAAAAAATAAAAAGTGATTTTTGGTTTATATGTAAAAAAATAAAAAATAAGAAATAAAAAATAAAAAAATAAAATCAGATCTGTTTTGTAAATAAATAAATCTAGATTTGTATAGAAAAAAAAAATCAGATCTGTTTTTTTATGAATAAAATAATAAAAGACTTTTTTTTTTTTAGAAGAGGAACTACACTCATGAAACAAATCTATGTTACATGCATCACATATTAAAAAATTACAACCTAACTTTCAATTATTTCTTTTAAATTTCAAAATCTGCAATTCCATAAAGAAGAAAACTTTTTCAGAAAAAAAATTCAAATTAGTTTTATGACCAGAAAAATATAGATCTGCATCTAAGGAAGATACAAATCAGTTTTGTATTTTTAAAAATTCAAATATGTATCCAAGGAAGATACAGATCTGTTTTGTGTTTGAAAAAAAATCAGATTTGTATCTTCTTAGATGCAGATCAATTTTTGTGTTTTAAAAAATTCAAATCTGTATCTAAGGAAGATACAAATCTGTTTTTGTGTTTTGAAAAAAATTCAGATCTGCATCTAAGGGAGATACAGATCAATTTTTGTATTTAAAAAAAAAAAAAATTCAAATCTACATCTAAGGAAGATACAGATCTGTTTTGTTTTAATAGTCCTTGCGGATTTTAAAGTTAAAGAGAAAGAATTGAAATAAACAATCATCTAAAAACATATTTAAAGAAAGAAAAACAATCTAAACAAAGCATGGCAATTATATAAGAATCAGAAATAAAATAAAATAAAATCTTAAAGCTATTCATACATCATCAATCAAAATTAATAAAGAAGGCTAGAAAAAGAAAAGAAATTAACTACCTCTTGCATGCATGCTCTTCTTATTAAGGGAATATTTTAGGGTTTAAAGAAATTTTTGCAATTATCTTTGAAACCTAAAATATCTTGCTTACAAAAAAGAAATTCCTAAGGCTAGAGCCTCCAAAATGTCTTTAACATAAGAGAGAAAATAATAGAAAAGAACAGTAAGAAAGAGGAGAAATCAGAGAGCGGGAAAAAGTATGCTAAATTTTGAGATTCAGCCTCTATTTATAAAGGCTGAGACGTTCAAAAAAATAGCTAAAATGATCTAAATACGAACTAGGATGCATCCTTATCTCTAAAAAATGGAAAAGGATGAGTTTTAGTCATAGTTTTAAAAATCGATACGGTGAAAGAACCGGTTGAGGAGCTAATTACCGATTTTTTGGTCGAACCGGGGTCCGACCGATGGTCGAACTGGTGACGTCAAAAATAATTTAATTATTATTTATTTAAATTATATAAATAATTACTAATTTTTTAATTATATATAAAAATATATATATTAACAAGTGTGTGTGTCCGGCCTCTACAGGAAGAGAGAAAAATACAGTTTTTTTTTTATCCCCTAAAAAGTCAAAATGTTTACAAAACAAAGCAACAAATACCCAGTTCAAAACAACAACAACAAACAACAACAACGAAATTGGCCAATACCCTTTTGCTCTCTCTCTCTCTCTGAAATTCCAAGGCTTTGATTTTGAATCAAATTCACTCTGAGGGTTGGTGGGGTTTTTTTTTTTTTTTTTTTTATTATTTTATTATTTTATTATTTTTTATATTTGAGAGAAACAGCGTAGGAAAAAAGATTTTCTTTTCGCAGATGCCACTCATCACCGGCCACCGATCCACTCATCGTCACCACTCATCACTGATTGCATCTCCACCGCCGTCAGCACCCCCCACTGATTCACCTCCTTGAGTTTTTTCTTTTCTTTTTTCTTTCCGTAATCCTCCATCATCATCGGCCCCACTGTTTCTTGGCCACCTCCACCATCATTGATTCATTCTTTTAATCTCAGTTCTAAATTTTTTTCCCTTTATTGCTGCGTGTCTTTATCGATTTGGGTTTTTGGATGGTTTATGGGTTATGGGTGGCTAGGTTTGTGGGTTGCGGTGGATGGTTGGGATGTTTTGTGGGTTTTGGTGGTGGCTGAGTTGTGGGTTTTGGGTGGGTAGTTGAAATGGTTTGTGGGTAGCTGAAATCTAGAATTTTGAGTTGTAAATCTCAGGTGCGTGCCGCTGTGCGTGAGGCAGAGAGAGGTGCATGCCGCGTGCGTGTAGGAGGCAGAGTGAGGCAGAGAGCTTGAGTTGAGTTGAGACTTAAGAGTCTTGAGACTTGAGAGCTTGAGGTGAGTGAGAGAGTGAGGCAGAGAGCTTGAGAAGAGGCGTGAATCGTGAGATGAGAGAGTGAGGACTTTAGGGTTAGTTTTTAGGACTTTAGGGTTAATTTTGAGGAGCAAAAACGACGTAGTTTATTTTGAGGAGCAAAACCGGTTCAACCACGCCGGTTTTCGGTTCTCCGGTTGAACCGGCCAATCTGTACTATTTACCGTTTTTAAGCTATTTCTGGTTTTTTGCAATAACAGGACCAGATTGAAGGCCGGTTCCCGGTTGAACCGATCAGACCAGCCGGTCCGGTCCGGTTTTTAAAACCATGGTTTTAGTTCAATCCAAATGCCCTCAGGCAAGGCCAGAATTTTTGCCAATCAGCACTTGAAAAGTGCTGATCGACACTTGGAAAGTGCCAATTGGCACTCCAAAAGTGTTGAATGGCCCTTTTGGGTGCCGGTCCCATGTTTGAGTTTTGGTCCGTTTTGGACTCCTTTTTTGATGTTTTTTAAGTCGAGACTTGCACTTAGACGCGTTTTTAATCCATATTCTAAAAATTAAATTCTTTTTCTGATAATTCAGGTCTTTTCAGCAATGATTATCTTGTAGATAAATACTCCAAAAAGTCTTGATTATCCACAATTTTGTAGTTATCTGATTATTCCCTTTATTCCTATGCAAGCAAGCCTATTTTTGACACTCACTAACAACTAATCACAAAATTATTTAATTAATTTTAATAGTCTAGCCAATTGGAATTAATTTAAATTAATCATGTGTGGTTGATTCTACCTAAACACAATGCATGTTGACCATATAAACTTGATCACGCGATATCTTTCAATCCAACAATCCGATTTGGAAATCAGGCACACTGTCGCTACCGTTAGAATCTCAAGATCATTTTTATAATGAATGAATTAATGCATGTAATGCAATCATGAATTTTGGGTATATGAATGGTCATTCTAGCCATCTTCCTTGATTAAATTATGGGTGCAAAATCGAGTGTCTACAAGTCCCAATGTACTTTTCAACATTTTTAATAAGATGAATTCTGATTTGGCTTATTTTGATGAGTCCCATAATATTGAAATTCTGCACTTAAATGATTTGAATGAATTTGAAAATGAAGTTAATAAATAATTGGAAAAGAAAATTGAACCTATGGAACTTTTGAAACTCTTAATTTGGGCAATGATGAGAATCCACGTTTATTTAAAATTGGCTCAATCCTAAATGAAAAAGAAAGAAAAGATCTCAAAGAGTTGCTCACCGAATTTCAAGAGGTGTTTGCATGGTCCTATGAAGATATGCCTCGCATTAATCCCGAAATAGCCCAACATAACATTGACGCTCATGCTCACATGGTGCCCGTCAAGCAAAGGTTAAGGCATATGAGAACCAAATGGCTTCTAAAGATCAAAGAAGAGGTCACCAAGCAATTAAAGGTAGGGTTCATCAAACCCGTACACTAAGCCGAGTGGATAGTTAATGTTGTGCCCATACCCAAGAAAGATGGGAAGGTAAGAATGTGTGTGGATTTTAGGGATTTGAACAAAGCTTGCCCTAAGGATGACTTCCCTCTTCCTCACATAGATGTCTTAGTGGATAACACAGCTAGTAGTGCCTTGAAGTCTTTCATGGATGGTTTCTCAGGATACAACCAAATCAAGATGGCTCCTATGTCTTTCATGGATGGTTTCTCAGGATACAACCAAATCAAGATGGCTCCTAGGGATATGACTAAGACTACCTTCACCACAGAATGGGAAATTTATTGTTACACCATAATGCCATTCAGGCTCAAGAATGCGGGTGCAAACTACCAAAGAATGGCCACAGCCTTGTTACATGATATGATGCACAATGAGATAGAAGTGTATGTTAATGATATGATTGTGAAATCCAAGGAGAGAGAGGGTCACATCGTTAACTTGAGGAAGTTCTTCGAAAGGATCAAGGAGTATAGGCTGAGATTAAACCCGTAGAAATGCACATTTGGAGTAACTGCAAGGAAGTTGTTAAGCTTTTTAGTAAGTGATAAAGGGATAGAAGTTGGCCCATTAAAGATCAACACCATATTAGAAATGCCTCCACCCAAAAGCAAAAAGGAGATAAGGGGATTTTTGGCCCGATTGCAATACGTCAGCCGACTCATTGCCAAACTTACTTCCACTTGTGAGCCCATCTTCAAGCTCCTAAGGAAGAATGAACCTCATGAATGGAGTGATGAATGTCAGAAATTTTTTGAGCTCATTAAGGAGTATCTCCTCTATCCATCTATCTTGGTACTCCCGATGCACAAAAAACCACTACTCCTCTATCTCTCTATCACAGAGGATGCGGTCGGAAGTATGCTTGCACAAGAAGACGATAATAAGAATGAAAGGGTCATGCACTATTTGAGCAAGAGGTTCCATATTATGAGACTAGATAAACACCCATAGAACAATCGCGCTTTGCTCTCGTATGGGCCGTATAGAATTTGAGACACATTATCCTACCTTTCCAAACATGGGTAGTGGCCAGAATGGATCCACTGAAGTACTTGTTTGAGAAACCCGCATTGAGTGGAAGACTATCGAGGTGGTTGATCCTATTAGCCGAATTTGATCTGAAGTATATGGAAAGAAAGACTATCAAAGGAAGCATAGCATCAGATTTTTGTGCTGAAAACCCTGTGGAAGGGGAGGATGGTAGAGAAGATTTTCCGAATGAAGATATTTTGGGTATTGAACTAGGGGCATGGAAGATGTATTTCGATGGAGCCGTGAACCAATATGGAATAGGATAGGAGTACTCTTGATCAATCCCAAAGGATCTCACATACCCTTAGCAGTTAAGTTGAACTTTAAGACAACTAATAACATGGCAGAATATAAGGCTTGTATTGTCGGAATGGAGGCTTTCCAAGAATTGGTGGTGAAAGAGGCCAAGGGTTTTGGAGATTCGACTTTGGTAATAGCTCAAGCACAAAGGTTGTGGAAAATGAAGGAGGAGCACTTAAAACCTTATCAGCTGTATCTAGAGGATTTGACCAAAACTTTTGATAGAATTGAGTACACAGTCATCCCTAAAGCTCAAAATCAGTTTGTAGACGTCTTGGCTACCTTAGCTTCCATGGTTGAAATACCTGAAGGAGTATGAACAAAACCTTTAGAAATTGAACAAAGTTATGGGATGGTACAAAAAGAGAAGGTCGAAGCTTCAGTCTTGGTTATAGAAGAAGCAGGGTTTCCTTGGTATTATGACGTCATGAAATTCTTGGAATTGGGGGTATATCCATATGGTGCCGACAATAGAGAGCATTTTTCAATTAGGATGATGGCAATGCAATTCATCTTATATGGAGGTCAGTTCTATAGGAGATCCTATGATGGTATACACTTTCATTATCTAAAGAAAGAAGAAGCCAAGAAAGTTATAGAAGAGATTCATCAAGGGATTTATGGTCCTCATACGAATGGGAGAATGTTAGCCAAAAAGATCTTAAGGATAGGGTACTACTGGAACACAATGGAGATTGATTGTGTAGACTTTGTGAAGAGTTGCCATAATTGCCAAAAACAAGCAAATTTGAGTCACGTGCCACCTAGTGAACTATACAACATGACCTCTCCATGGCATTTCAGTCTGGGCATAGATGTGATTGGAAGGATAGCCCCTAAGGCCTCGAATGGAAATGAGTACCTCCTAGTGGCAATTGACTACTTCACCAAATGGGTGAAGGCAACCTCTTACTCCGTGTTAAAAGCCAAGCATGTGGCTTGATTCATAGAGAATAACAACATTTATCAGTATGGGATACCCCAAGAGATTATCTCCAATAATGGCTCGCATTTTAAGGGAGAGGTTAGAATGATCATGGAACTGTACAACATTAAGCATCACAAGTCTCTACCATATCGACCACAGACCAATGGGGCCGTAGAAGCAACCAATAAGAACATTAAGAACATCCTAGCCAAGATGGTAGTGACATACAAAGATTGGGCTAAGAAGCTCCCATTTGCCTTATTGGGTTACACAACTTCTATTCGTGCATCGACTAGGGCAATCCCCTACTCTTTGGTCTACGTTAGTGAAGCAGTACTTCCCACTGAGGTGGAGATACAATCTTTGAGAGTACTAGCAGAAACCAAGGCCCTATAGGAAGATTGGGTGAAACAAAGATATAAGCAATTGGCTTTAATCGATGAGAAGAGAGCAAGGGCACAATACCACGCACAAGGGTACCAAAAAAGGATTGCTAGAGCATTCAACAAAAAGGTGAGAGCCAAAAACCTTAAAGAATGGGACTTGGTTCTTAAAGTGGTTAGAGATGAAACTTTTGATCCGAGAGGAAAAATGAAGCCAAGATGGTCTAGTCTTTTTATTATTAAGAAGATCATGTCAGGAGGTTCTACTAGAATTACAGATTTGGAAGGGGAAGAGATGCTTTGCCCAATCAACATGGATAGACTAGACTCCGAAGATACAACATTTGAAAAAAAAAGGGGGGGGGGGGGAAACCCTGCAAGGTCGAACACCCGAAAGGGCGGCCTAGGCAAAAGTTAAGGCAAAAGGACCCCGCTAGGTTGAAAACTCAAAAGGGCGATCTAGCCAAAAGATAGGGGCAAAGACCATGGACATGGCGAAAATTCCTCAAAGGACATCAGGGGCAAAAATGACATGGCATGGGAAAAAGAAAAAAAAATGATGACAATAAGCAAAGATAATAAATGGGTGGTTCTCTTATTGCTCAGATTAAAAGATGATATGTTGTTTCTATAGGGGATGTGGAACATTCCAATCTTTTATTAAATTCATAAGAAAAGATACGAGAATCATAAAGTGCAGAAAAGTAAAATTTGGGGCATATCAAGGTGGCCGGTCAGTCTTTCTTTCTTTTATTTGGACTTTTTATAAGCTTTTTCAGCTATGTATACATACTTCATGGCAACCCTAAGTCATTTCTTATATCCTAAAGTTGGATGAAGCAATTAGAGCCTCTCATATGGCCATGTTTAGAAAAGGGGAAACAGAGAAGGAAAGAAGATGTGAGAGAAAGGAAAAGAAAAAGAGAGAGAAAAATAAAAAAGATAATAAGTCAAAAACAATATAAGGAGCCTCAATAGGTTGAAAACCGAAAGGCGATCCATGCAAAAATTAGAGGAATCCCGCTAGGTTGAAGACCTAGGCAAAAATTAGGGATTGAGAGAAAAGATTCATCCATTTTAACGTGATGGTATGGGAAGGTGCAAGGGAATGACTAAAGGGACTACTTAAGGCACAATTCAAGCACGGAGTTTCCAAGAACAACAAAATAGCATAAAGTTCCCACAAGTTTGTAATTTAAGTACATATCCCAAATAAAAGCATAAATGTAAAAGGTTTTCTTAAAGTACAACCCAATGTCTCAAACTGAATCTAAAGTGCAAGCATGTATGCTAAAAAAAGAAAAATAATAAAAGCAATAAAAAGAAAGTAAGCTATGCTATACTATGCTGTGTTTATATCTGTGTCTGTCTGTCTACAAGATCACTAGAAGCACCTCTTCCTCGACTGATGGCTTGGAGTCAACTCTGAACCTCTCGCACCATCACCACCATCATCATCATCCTCCTCCTCACCATCCTTGCCACCGTATAGCTATTTGGAGTACTCTGTCAACTCTAGCTTGAGGTTTCCCGCAAGCTAAACAAGCTCCTCATGCTCTAGGATAGTAGGCTGAATTTTGAAGGTAAGGTTGTTAGAACAAGTGTTGGGATGCAAGAGTAGAAAGGAAAGAGAACAAGGATAAAAGAGGACTCACCACCCGGGTGCCTTCAGGGAAGGGGTAGCCCATGACATTTGTATTGCGCCCAACAGGTTACTCCCGAGCAAAGCCATCAAGGCTGTAGGTATAGACCGACCAGGGCAATTGGGGAGGATTAATAAGAGCACCGGCAACAAGACCCTCCTAACACAAATGTTTCATTTAAGTGTTATTAATGAACAAGAATGCACATGATGATTGATTAAAGGAAATAAGAGGAGCAAGAACACATACAAGAACAGTAAGGGAAGGCATGAAGCGAGTCCCACTGAACTTGTCATAATCTAGTTCATCCATGATCTAATTGGTGAAGGGGATGCCTAGCCTCCACAGGTCATACTCCGCATCCGTCATGGAACGAGGAGCAAGCATGAACACTAGAGGGTCCATAGGGACCCGAGGCGCGTCCTCACCTGACAGCTGGCAACACACCCTCAATCCACCGCCTTCAAGGGGCTGAGAAAGACAAGAAGCAAGTATGGCAACTGCCTCCAAGCTCAGGTCCACTACAGGGGTAGCTCTAGCCCAAGGACTCCATAAGATCTGTAACAACATATGGGGTTAGAAAGAGAACCTTAAGAAGCATGAAAAATTGTGAAAGCAATATGTGCCTAACTTACATCAACAAGAGAACCCTGTTAAGGTGATCCTCCTCAAGTCCACCACAGCCCCCCTAGCAATGGGACCATACTCCACAGCCCAATGCTAAAAAATATGACAGTGTACAAGATTCAGAAATAGCAATTTGCAATATGATATTTTACAAGACACATATGGTTTGCAAGATGATAGTTTGCAAGGTGATAGTTTGCAAGGTTCAGATATGGTACAATGACAGTTTGCAAGATGATAGTTTGCAATATGATATTTTACAATGACAGTTTGCAAGATGATAGTTTGCAAGGTTCAGATATGGTACAGTTTACAAGACACATATGGTAGGGTAATAGTTTGCAAGATATGGGTATGGATGCAATTAACAAGAATATGGTACATAACCTTAACCTATATGGCATGTGGATGTATAACTATAAGAATGCATGAACATTAAGAGAAAAGAGAGAGGAACTAACCTCAAGGAGCTTCTAAGGCCCCACTAGCTGGTGTAGTGTCCCCTGACTAAGAGTGTCCATGGAGGAGTAGAAATAGGCTAAGCACATCGACCCCCAATTGGCAACCCGAGCCCTCTCAAAGTCTCTAAAAAAGGCCAACCACCTCAAAGACACTGTCTGCCCACCATTGGAGAATAGGTACGCCCTCAACAAGTACAGTAAAAAGACTCTAGCCATCCAAAGGCACTCTTCAGCCGTCCCCTGTGAACGATGCATGAAGTCCACCTCAAGATCAGTATAGCGGATCGTCTCAGTAGCATACCTCCTCCCTAGCAAGTCCACACCCAACCTAATGCCCGACTCGTCCTCTAGACTAATCGGGACCCCATCAAATCGTAAGTCAGTCATGCGGTGGAAGTCGTGAAAAGTGATGGTCATCTTCTGGCCAACAATAAGGAATGTGTGGGTAGTGTCCCACCACCTCTCAGCCAAGGTCTGCGCCAAGATAGCACTGGTAGACCCCTCAGCATCAAATGGATAATGGGCTCAAAACCCAAAGCACGGATATGGCCCAGAGTCTCCTCAGGAAGGATGTTGCACCACACCAAAACCTGGTTGGTACTTCCCCTACCAAAATATCGGCTAAAACCTACAAAATGATAATGGGATTAAATTAATGATTAGGGGAAGGGAACGTTGAGAAAATGATGTTGGATGGACAATAGGATGAAATGTGACATGAGACATACAATTAAGTGCAAAAAATGGTGGAGGATGATGTTAAAATTGCAAACAGATGAAAAATGGATAAAAAAGGAGCTAAAATGCCCAAATTAGGGTTTCTGCCTAGCACCCTGTTTACTCAGAAAAGATCATGCGTACACAGAATTCTGCACTGAAGAACAGATACATGCACGTAAGAACAAGCCTGCGTACGCATGAATCCAGGCTGCGCAAGCAAGAACAAGTCTAGGCATGCAGGCCCGAATCTACGCATGCAAGAACGAACATAGAAGGTTGTTCTTCGATATCTTCCAAGTTTTCTCAACGAAAACTCAACCTAAACAGGTTTCTACCCCCTCCTAGAGTGTCAGGTTTTCATCTAAACCCATCCCAAAGCAAAACCCAAGCATTTTCAAGCTTAAAAATATATTAAAATGGAAGATCAAAGGAAAACTTGAAAAATGAGAAAAGTTTGAAAAACTTACCAATCTGACCCTTACACCCTCTAAAAGGTGTTGTTGTGATCTATAGGTTAAGGGAGGAGCCTTCGTGAGCCTTACCGCTCCATTACAGTGAGTAAGATGGAAAGAATCAGTGGAAATGATGTAAGAACACTTTTTGGACTTGGGTGCCATTGAAGGAGATGAGAGAGTTTGAGGGAGAAATTGAGATTGAATGTTAGGACATATGTGATTCACTTGTTAGGAACATATGTCACTATTTTATGTAATTGGCTTATCCTTTGACAAAACACACTTTACTTGTATTTTGGTAGATCTAGGATGTGTTTAATACTTCAAGAAACTGTGTTTCAAGATCAAGTGTTGAAGACATGCAAGTCTGTCCAAGATTCAAGCTGAAGAAGTGTTGTTCATTAAAGCTTGATAGCCAGCTCGATAGCTAGCTATCCATCGAGCTTAAGAAGCTGTTCCAGCCCTGTGGCTCGACAGCATCTCGACAGACAGCTATCTGTCGAGCTTTATGAAAAACAGAATTCCAGTTCTGTTTTGACTCTAACTCGAGATTATGTGTTTGGGCTTTCTTTTCTTCTAACCCTAGACATATAAAAGGATTATTTTGAGGGCCGTCAAAGTGTTCACAAGTTGCACAAGTGTTGAGCAAAGTCTGTTCAAGCAATTTGTAACCAGAGACAAAGTTTTGCCCTAGTTCATCATTCTTATGAAGAAGTTGTTGTGTATGTGCACCATAGGGTTTTATGACCAAGCATCTTCTTGATCTTCATCGTTGGGATGAACTGAAGAACTTTGCAGCCAACAACCTTCTCTAGTTGGTGATTGAAGTCGCATACTGGGATCCGCGCATTGGTTAGTCACGTACTTGGGAGTTGTGCATCGAAAGGGGAAATTGTCACTACAGAACAAGTCCAATTGGGTATTGGGATAAGGGTTCAACTGTAGGTTGGTATAAGGTACTGGGATTCCTTTACTTGTAACTGCTTGTTTTGATAATAGTGGAATTTTAGGAGTAGTGACCTGAAAATCACCCGGTGGGGTTTTTGCCGTTAGGTTTTCCCTATTCGTACACAAATCACCGTGTCAAATTTATTTTCCGCTGCATACTTTAGTTATTGGTGATTTGTTTGTGCTACCACGTGTTTGCATGTAAATTTGATTAATTAATAAACTTGGCTAATTAGTCAATTAATTAATCACAAGGGGTCAATTCGTTTTTGGCCTATCAAATGGTATCAGAGCAGGCAAACTCTGATTAGGGTTTAATCTTTGTTGTGTTGATCCATTGACCCCTGTTTGTCATGGATAGAGGACAGTTGTTAATCATACCTCCTTTATTTGATAGCACTAACTATGCATACTGGAAAGTACGCATGAGAGCTTTCTTGCAGTCTTTAGATGAGAAAGTGTGGCAAGCTGTTGAGATAGGCTGGACCAAGCCGAAGGAAGCGCCGGCCGACTGGGATGATGCCAAGATCAAGGCAGCAAACTTCAACAGCAGAGCGTTGAATGCCTTATTTAGTGCGGTCACCAATGAGGAGTTCAAGAAGATATCTTCCACTGAAACTACTAAGGAAGCATGGACCATCCTCCAAACAACCTATGAGGGAACAAAGGCGGTTAAGGATTCAAAGCTTCAAAGGTTCACTACAAGCTTTGAAGAGATTAAGATGGAGGAGGATGAGTCATTCGATGAGTTCTATGCCAAGCTCAAGGACATAGTGAACTCAGTTTTCAATCTTGGAGAAACCATTCTTGAACCCAAGTTTGTGAGAAAGGTGCTCAGATCTTTACCTGAGAGATTCCATGCTAAGATTACGGCAATCGAGGAATCAAAGGACATTGACAAGATTCCTTTGACAGGGTTGGTTGGAAATCTATAGACCTACGAGCTAGGGTTGACTAGGATTGGCAAGACAGGTAAAGGCAAGAGCATGGCACTAAAGGCCAGGAGCAGTGAGACAGATGAGTCTTCAGATGATGAAGATTCTAAGATGAAGTCCTACATCACTAGGCAGTTCAAGAAGTTTATGAAGAATGCCAATGGAAAGGCTTCGACAAGGACCGTAGGCAATCCAGTTCTTCTCAGTTCAAGATCCAAGACAAAGGGAAGAAGGATGCAAGGGATGGCAGTCAGTACACTGTTCCCGCAGGACCTAAGTGCTTTGGGTGTCAAGGCTTCGGTCACATGAAACAAGAGTGTCCTACATATCTCAAGAGCATTGGGAAGAGCAAGGCACTTGCTGCTACCTTGAGCGACACCGAGCCTAAAGATGATTCCGACAATGAGGATAACGGAATCTTGAATGCCTTCACTGCCACTGTCAATCCTACTGATGGGATTGTTGAAGATGTGGTTGAAGAAGAGGAAATGGTGGAATCCAAGTTTGAAAAGATGGATGATCAAGATGATATCCATACAGCCTATGAGAAATTATACAAGCTTTCTGAGAAACATGAGAAACTTTACAAGCTGACCACCAAAAAGCTCAGTGATGTGGAACTTGATCATGAAGAGCTTTCCACAAAGTTTGATAAGGCTAATCAGACTATTGGAGCAATGAGATATGAGAACAATTTCTTGGCTGAGAAGACCAAGAAACTTGAGGCGGAGCTGTTTCAAGTCAGAGCTCAATTGGAGAGAACTTCAAGTGCAAAGTTTGATGAGATGCTCAGTCTTCAAAAATCTGCTTCTGATCGAATAGGTTTAGGGTATGGTTTCTCTTCTTCTAATACTGCTTCTACTAGTACTACTGTTTTTATTCCTTCTAGCAATAATGTTGAAATTGAGAACAATGATGTTAAAACTGATTTAGCTAGTGAGAACTTAGACAAGGGAAAATCTATCTTAGGAGCACCCCCCTAAGCAAGATAAGAAGGAAGCTAAGAATCCCAGGGCTAAGAAGACTAACTCTCAAAAGCCTAAACAAAAGAAGCAGCATCTCTGTCATCATTGTGGAGTTGCCGGTCATACTCGACCAAATTGCTATAAGTGGCTTGCCACTCAATAGAGCAACGGCATGATAGCATCTGGAAGCCAGAATCAGCTTCAATCCTCTCTTGCTCCCCTTGGAGATCTTCTCAAAGCCCTCATGTTCCTTTCAAAATTGAACGGCTTTAATTCTTCCCCCTCACCGCTGGTTCAAGGGTTTAATCAAAGGAAAGGTTCTTCTAGGGTGCGGAAGGAAAAGGGCTCCAAGTGATTCTATCACTTTTCTCTCTCTCTCTTCTTGTTTTTATGTGTGCATTACTTGTGTGTTTTGCTTTCAAGTTTTGAGTCAGTCTAGTTTTTATACTTTGCATTGTTTAACATGTTTTTGTTTGTTTTCAGTTTTGATTATTTTTTAAATATAAAAATAAATAAATAAATTGAAAAATCAGAAAAATACAAAAACAGTGTATGTTATGTGTACATTGGTACTTGTGTACCTTGGATGGCCATTGAAACAAAGTTTTCTATACTTTTTATCTCTTGTAGCTTAGATGAGCATCTCTATGCACAACTAAACAAGTGAGCTTTGTGGCTCTTGTTTGTGATGAGTAAGATTAAGTTATCTCTTGTACTTAACACTCGTATCACTCTTTTTTACTGGAAGGATTAGAAAATTCTAAGAGAAAGGCATAAATAACCATCTCACCACTGTTGCCCGCCAATCATAATATGACACTTGTATGCTTCGACATAGCAAAAGTGCAGTGTCAATGACATTTGTGTGCTTCGGCATAGCAAAATTGGAATGTCAAAAGCTTAACATAATTAGGTATTTCTTTTATATCTCTTATATGCCCATGCATGATTTGCTTAAATAAAAATATGCAAAGAAAATGAAAAGCAAAAAGATCAAAATGCTTTAAATATGATTGCAAGCGTGTATTCTAGGAGATGTGGGAGTTATAGGATGTACCTCGAAGGTGATAGTCCCCATCAAACAGTTATGATTATGTGTGAGTTAAAGTGATTTTCTCATATCTCAAATCGTCATAACATGTATACACTTATGCAATCTTGCGATGTTTTTCACACACAACATGCAATATTCTTTGCTACTTTTGATACATGTGCAGGTACAATGTGATTTGGCCATCACAAGGTTTTACATGTGTTAATATATGCTCACTAAACTGTCTTGACTTGTTTTTGAAATATAAAATTGGTTAGACTTGTTTAATGTATGTGTGTGTGTTTTTGGGATCATTGTGCTTAAATTTTTGTTGAGAGATGATATTAAGAGCTTAAAATGTTGATTGGATCTTTAGTTGAGTTGCATGCTTAATTGCATTTAGATCTGTGTTTCTCCCTTCTTGAAAAACGATTTTTAAGCAATCTCGACACCTCCTCGACACCTGGCTATCTGTCGAGCTCTTAAGGACTTTTCTTATCGCAATCTCGACAGATCCTCGACAGCTGGCGGATCGAACAAGAATGTTCCTGTCCCCTCGATAGCTTCTCGACACCTGGTGGATCGATCGAGCCTCGACTCTTGTGTTTGATGTTTTGTACCTTAACACTTCCTCAACACATGTATCTGTTAATGGCCAAATCCTCGACACTTGGCTCGACACCTTGATCGAGACCTCTCGACACCTTCTTCTGTCGAGATTTAATGAACCTCTATATATAGATTCTGTGCAATCCGTTCTTCATTTCTATCGATCTCTCTCTCGATACCTTTGTCTCCTCTCCTTCCAAAACATCTTCTCTCACTCCAAACCTCTACCAAAGTGATTTTCAAGCTTTTTCAAGGCTTTTTTCTACACTTGGTAAGTTTCTTCTCCTTCATTTACATGCATTTCATGTTTTAAAACCTAGGATTTGGGGTTTTTGAGAAATTTTGGGGTTTTTCAAAATTGATGAGTTATTATTGAAATTTTGGGATGGGTTTTCACTTAAATGAGTTTAAAATCTCATGCATTGCATCATATTAGCATAATAACAGTATTATCTTGCATTTAGATGTGTGCAAATTGATTGTGTGCTGGTAAGATTGGATTGGGCTGAGCCTATGATGCAATTTCTTTTGCATATCACATGTTCATGCATTCCCCATGCATACGTACTTTCTTTTCAATATACTTGTTATATTTGAACTACTTTGAAACTTTTCTGATTGTCTTTCTTTCTCTCCCTCTCTTTCTGTTTACGTTAGTCGTGTCTATGGCACCTAAGCGTAAGTCAACTCCATCCCAGAACCCTTTGCGTTCTAGGACATCGTCTTCTTCTGATCCTACTCCTTCTCATATTCGGTTCCATGATGAGGATGCCCGAAAGGACTTCTCGGAGAACTTTTCTCGACAAGGTGTTCATTCGGAACGCCGAGTTATTTTGGCGAACTTCGCCAACACTAACCTTCCCACTATCATTCACAGTCGGGGATGGGAGTCACTGTGTGACGTCCCGGTCACTTGTCCAACCATGCTGATCCAGGAGTTTTACTCTAACATGCATGGTTTTGATTTTTCAGTACCTTTCTTTCCTATTTGCGTTTGAGGTACACACATTGTAGTCACACTGCAGCTTGTTGCGGATGTGCTTCATGTTCCGAGGGTAAAGCATCCTGACTACCCCGGTTGTGAGCATCTACAGACTGTGTTCAAAGACGAGATGATTTCCGCTTTCTGTGAGCATCCCGCAGATTGGGTGATCGTCAGTTCACACCATGTAAGCCTTTTGCTAAAGGTCCTAGATTCATGAACATGGTGATGACTTTTGTTTTGCACCCACTCTCTCACTATAACTCTATCACAGAGCCTCGTGCATGATTTTTGCTTTCTTTATTAGAGCACCTCACTATAGATTTTCCTTCACATTTCATTCTTTCTATCTTAGATGTGCATAGGGATACGGCTACCCATGATAAGCTCATTTTCCCTTCAGCTATCACGCGGATTCTATGCCATTTTTCTCTTCATTTTCCCTCTTCTGATCATTTTTCTGTCATGTGTGCCATAGACTACGCTACCGTTAAACGTAGCAAGGCGCAGTTTAGGTCTCGGCAGTCGGATTCAGCAGCTCCTCCCTCCCATTCTGCTCCATCTCGTTCTGTTCCATCCACATCCGCTCCCTCCTCTTCCACGAGCGATGTGTCACTAGGAGACATCATGGCGTAGCTTCAGCGCATGGATGCTCGCCTAGATACACTCTCTACAGAGTTGTATCAAGTGAACGTCTATGTTGGCCGCATTGCTAGACGACAGGCGACTATGGGCGGTTTTGCTCCTGAGGCTTCTCCTCCACCTCCTCTAGTGGCTTCTGATTCTGATTCTGAGGATGAGGATGATGATGATGGTGCTGACGATGACGATGATACTTCTGATGATGATGATGATGGAGATGCTAGCTCTACTAATGAGATGTCTACTTGACACTCTTACCCTTTGTCACTCGTGAAAAAAAGGGGGAGTAGTTTTGGTATATGAGAGTAGTCATTCTTAGGGGGAGAGTTAGTATAGGACATTTTGTTAGGGGGAGTGTTGATATCTTGAGGGATGTAGTGAGGATTTTATGTATCTTTTCTTTTCTTTCTTTTATAGATACATTGTTCTTGTACCTTAGGCCTTGTGACCATTTATTGACATACATTGTACTTATTCTTCTCTATATGTGGATGTATGTTTTTCTTTCACCTACCCCTTACATGTGTTGTTTCTTTTCTCTCTTTTATGCATATGCTTCTTATTACGTGTATGCAATCTATTATTTCTGTTTCACACAAAGATGCCTTGATGAGTTTTGTTTATAGTGTTTCAGAAATACAGGTTGTCAAAGTCTACTTGCCATAAACTCTCTTCTTGCAAAGTTTTTCAAGAGTTTGTGTTAGGATAGATTTTATTGTATTTAACAAGTGAATATGAGTTGAGAGATTTATGACTTCTCTCATATGTTCATTTATTTGTTGTGGTTTTGTCACGGATTGCCAAAGGGAGAGATTGTTAGGACATATGTGATTCACTTGTTAGGAACATATGTCACTATTTTATGTAATTGGCTTATCATTTGACAAAACGCATTTTACTTGTATTTGGGTAGATCTAGGATGTGTTTAATACTTCAAGAAACTGTGTTTCAAGATCAAGTGTTGAAGACATGCAAGTCTGTCCAAGATTCAAGCTGAAGAAGTGATGTTCATTAAAGCTCGACAGCTAGCTATCCATCGAGTTTAAGAAGCTGTTCCAACCCGTGGCTCGACAACTGCTTGACAGTATCTCGACAGACAGCTATCTATCGAGCTTTATGAAAAACAGAATTCCAGTTCTGTTTTAACTCTAATTCGAGATTATGTGTTTGGGCTTTCTTTTCTTCTAGCCCTAGACATATAAAAGGATTATTTTGAGGGCCGTCAAAGTGTTCACAAGTTGCACAAGTGTTGAGCAAAGTCTATTCAAGCAATTTGTAACCAGAGACAAAGTTTTGCCCTAGTTCATCATTCTTGTGAAGAAGTTGCTATGTATGTGCACTGTAGGGTTTTGTGACCAAGCATCTTCTTGATCTTCATCGTTGTGATGAACTGAAGAACTTTGTAGCCAACAACCTTCTCTAGTTGGTGATTGAAGTCGCGTACTAGGATCCGCGCATTGGTTAGTCACGTACTTGGGAGCCGTGCATCGAAAGGGGAAATTGTCACTACAGAACAAGTCCAATTGGGTATTGGGGTAAGGGTTCAACTGTAGGTTGGTATAAGGTACTGGGATTCCTTTACTTGTAACCGCTTGTTTTGATAATAGTGGAATTTCGGGAGTGGTGACCTGAAAATCACCCGATGGGGTTTTTGCCGTTAGGTTTTCCCCATTCGTAAACAAATCACCGTGTCAAATTTATTTTCCGCTGCATACTTTAGTTATTGGTGATTTGTTTGTGCTACCACGCGTTTGCATGTTAATTTGATTAATTAATAAACTTGGCTAATTAATCAATTAATTAATCACAAGGGATCAATTCGTTTTTGGCCTATCATTGAAGAAGAAGATGAGGGTCAAATTGTGAGAGAATATGAGAGAGGCAGAAGGCTTTTGTAGAGAGAGTTGGAGAATGTGAAGAGATGGGGGAGATGAAGAGAATGAAAAGAAAAAGAAACAGTTGGTAACCGTTGGAGAAAAAAATGAAGAGGCGAGAACACACCTGATAGCTAAACTACGTGTAGTTTAGAAAAAAAATCAAATTAAATATCCCCATAGAGTTCCCAGGAGGCTGGAAATGCAAACGAAAATTAAAAAATACACCCAAATATGACAGAAATGCCCTCAGTAGGCAAAAAGCACAAAGACCCTAAAAAGCATCCCTAGTGAATTGAAACCATTAAAAATATTCCTAGTGGATCGAAAGCATCAAACATCTCTCAGTAGACCAGAAATCATCATGAAAACTCCTCCGTGAGTCAAGATCATCAACTAAAGCCCAAGCAAATCTGGTATCATAGATGGACTCCCTCGTGATTCCAAGGCATAGAAGTAGCTTCCTTGAGAGTTGCAGAGCAGAATTTCCCCAATAGAGTTTGGTAAAACCCCCTCGAGGGTGGAGTCAACATCAATCCTCAGTGAGTCACAACAAAGAAGAAGATAATCATTCCCCAGTGGAAGGAAGTTCCCTAGTGAACAACACACCATCAAAAAATCTCCAACAAGCTACCCCCTCCTCCGTGGGCCATATACCATCAAGACTTCATGGTAGGTTAGAATCATCACCAAAACACTTCTCAACCGAGTTATACTCCCCAGTGAGTCCTTTAGCATCCCTAGTGGATCTTTCATCCAAAAATAGTCAAGCAAGTCAAAATACAGAAATTATGCACATATCCTCCGGGAATTAAATATGCAGGCACAGATCTTATGCAAGTCATAATTGGTGCACATATCCTCCAGGAATTGAACATGCAGGCACGAAACCCCATACAAGTCAGAAAGGAATAACACAGAACTTGTGCACATATCCTCCGAGAATTGAATATGCAGGCACAGATCCTATACAAGTCAGAAATTGTGCACATATCCTCTGGGAATCGAATATGCAGGCACAGATCCTATACAAGTCAAAAAATGTGCACATATCCTACAGGAATTGAACATGCAGGCACATCATACAGAATTCGCGCACAAATCCTACAGGAATTGAACATGTAGACATGGTAGAAGAGGTAGAGATAGAGATAAAGACCAAGATCACCCTAAGGTAAAAGCCTTAACCGAACAGGTAAAGATAGAGATGGAAGACAAGTACCACCCGAAGAAGTTTGAGGCAAGAGCCCTAGACAAACACCACAGATATATATATATATATATATATATATATATATCCTTCTAAGCTCATAAGAGCACCTTTGTTTGGTTGTTTGAGCTCATAAGAGCACACTTGTTTATTTGTTTAAGCTCGTAAAAGAACCTTGGTTTGTTTTTTTCTTTTGAGTGACTTTAGAATAGTGAGTCACTCGCCTTTTGCTTGCAATTGGTAAAACAAGTTCTTGGATAGTGAACCTGTCATTTCTCGTTTCTCAAGCAACAAAGGTGGGAATTCGGACATATGAATCCCATGTAACTCTTCGAAGTTACACCCCGCCCCATGTATGCGTGATGAGTGTCATGTGCATGGGTTGGACCCGAGCCGTACGTCAAAACAAAATGTTTTGTCTCTTATTCTTTAGATCCCGCTAGTGAAGCTCACGAATCAAATGAGGAACATCTGTAAACACCGCATTTTGTACCCCTTACAACTCGGGCCTCCGTTCTCCAATAATGTTGAATTCTAAAACCCAAGGTTGGTTTAAAGCCCAATCAGATGTTAAATTGACTTGAGAAATGTTAAAATGAAAAATATAACTTTTAATGAGTAAATAAATATATTTTTGAAAAAATAAGGCCAAGGAAACCCTCGCTATGTGCACGCAAAAATCGGCCTGCGCACCCAGCTTTCTGCATGCACATGTAGGCCTGATCTTGCGCACGCATAGCAAATTCCAAAAACTAAACAAGACAAGTTTTCTGCATTAAATTTGAGGTTTGGAACGAATCCCACATCGTCTGGGAGTCGTTCCAAACCACTATTTCACACTAAGTAGCCTTACATGGTATATTTTCAAAACACACAGAAATTCCACAGGAAAACACTAAGATTCACTAAAAATAGTGAATCAAAGAGGGAGGTTTTTACAAAACATCCTCAAGTCAATTTTCTTTTGATTAGGGCCTTTTCTGGCCTTAATCTTTTAAGTTTAAGATTACTAATCACTCTTTTATTAGATTGTGAATATATTTGACTGAAGGGAACGGTCAAAAATTAATCTTGAAGAGCTTTTCTTTGAGGTATAGTTCTAAACCTTATCTTTTATTTTCTTTAAGTTTAATTCTGCTTTTGTTTGTTTCTTTGCTTGTTTTATGTTTCAATATGTTTATTTAGTTTTGGTTTAGATGGTTGTATGTTTTAAAAGTGTGTTAGGTTGCTAGAATTTGTGTTTAAGAGTTCTGCCCTGTTTTTGTGTTTTTAGGGTTTCTGGGCAGGAACTCACGGGCACATAATCTTGCCTGTGCACGCAGGGTTGTTCATACATGCGCATGAACTTGCCTAAAAACCCTATTTTTTGTTTATCCATTTTTTCTTCTACTTTCACATGTATACTTCTGTTTGGCCTATTTTTCGTATTTTTATGCTTCTTAAGCTTCTATTTCACATGTTTAATTTTTGGTTTGTCCCTCACATGTTAGAATTAGGGTTTGTCTAGTGTTTTATTGTTTTGATGCCATGAACACGCATTCACGTACTCATGCATAATGCCATAAGTGCTGAGTTGCTGCAAGGTAAGTGAGGTAACTCATGCATTTGTGATGTACATGCATTTGTGATATGATCTTGCTTAGGTTTTGATGTTATGATTGTGTTCTTGATGCCTTGGTTGATAACTTGATTTATCTTGTTTCCACCTTGATTTAATGATTCATATGGTTCTACCTTGGATAGGATATGATGAACTGATGATAGTAACATGCTAGGATCTATGTTATGTTATGCTATGCCATGCTAGATGAATGTTAGGGTCTATGATGAGATGAGATGCATGTATGTTAGGCTTTGTTTGATAAGCATGATAGATGTATGGTTAGGGATGTTTGATGTGATGTTGATTGTTAGATGTATGCTAGTGTGTGTGTGAGTTAGATATGAGTTTTGAGTATGTCTTTAATAGGGTTAAGACATAAGACACAATGATGGAAAGCCAACCTTAGGGTTGTATGGTTTTGGGTGCCGAACACCTTCCTAAGACCTTACCTTAACTCCGAACTCATATCTCTGGAAGTAAGATCAAAAGGTCCTTCCTCGAGAGGACGTTATATATATGGTTCCTAGGCCATTGCAAAAACTAAGTGGCAACTCCCCTCCTCCCCCCCCCCTCCTTTTGTCCACAATAACTAATGTCTTTGGGGCATACCTAACGTCTTGTGGGGGCTTGTCAATGGCCTTAGGTTGGATTTTTCAGTTTGGAATGATGTTTTGATAGCATGTTGAGATATTTTGAGAAATTTTTGTGCTACATCATTTCAATCATTGGTGTGCTGTCGCAGGCAACCAAAAATAAAACCTATACTCCTAAAAATATATGTAGTAGTGCGAGTAAGGATCGTTCCCACGGAGA